>BDUI01012807.1:41426-52401 GCA_002335545.1 Apodemus speciosus | reverse complement strand
CATTTTTGCCATTGATTCATAGATCATCTATTGGGAATTGGGGCAGAGCCACCATATCCTTGACCCTGCTGGATCCCCACAGCAGTTAAGATGATTAGCCTGGGAAAATGAAGACATGCCAATGTCACAGGGTGAGGACCAGAGGTAAGGGATCTCAGTCATCAATGAAGTCACAGCAGGGCCCAGGGCTCCAGCCACAGGAAGACAGCTCAGGAGCTCTTACATGCATAGTAACAAGCTATAACCACGATTCCATGTTCTTTTGTTTGGGACTCGAGTGAGTTCCCAGATTCACATGGAGAACAGAGGGGCCTAACTGCCCTGCCTAATGGAACCAGTGTCCAGGAATATACCCTGAGGCCAAGAACAAATCCCAGCCTCCAGGTAAAGCTCTGCCTACAGCTGCATGGACCAACTTCACTGATCATCCAGAAAAAGAAACAGAGCTCAGACCTCTGCTTCAGAAATTACCCAAAGCAACTAATTGTCCTGTGTAAGAAACTATTGACCACYGGTGAGGTGCAGAGAGACAGTTCTCCCTGGTGCAGGCTGTGATTCGGGCCCASGACAAACCAGTGTTAGACACCACCGAGCTCCCTGAGAATTTGGAATGTCTCCCTCTAGACGGGTCTTCTAGAAAGAGACATCAGCATTGTTGCCTTCTGCTCCCTTTAGTGAGGCCGATTCTCCATCCTGAATCSCAGAAAGCTACCTTCTCAGTGCAAGACGATGGCCCTAAGGGAAGAGAGTGACAGAGCCTGGACTCCAGCAGCTCACAGGAAGAAAGTCCTGTCATGGAAAGAAAACAGAACACAATACCGTCTTAGAGTACAGATACCGTGACGGTAGYCTTCACATAYGTGGGGCATAGGAAGGGAACAGGTTTGGAATCTTTTTAATTGGGGAGACTGAGGCCCAGAGAGGTGAAGTAACTTTTTCAGAGCTATGTAACCTCCTTCACAGCCCTTACACTAAGCCTCTACTCGATGTGTCCTTGGATGCATGACATGCTGGAGTGACAACCAAGGCGGCTACCAGGGTATCCAGCACCCCTCTGAGGTCTCCCTTAGGGCTAGGGGTAAAGTAACTGTGCTCTTCAGATCTCATCTTCTGCCTGTCATGTGACGTCACAGTTCCTTTCAGGGAGGGGGATGGGACAAGGCTGTCCCAAGGCTTGGTGACCAGCTCACACCAGACAATAGGTTGGTCACCTCCGCCATCTTGCCACCCAGCTAAGGAAATGTGCCCCTCGTCTGCTGAGAAGAACTCTCACTCAAAGAGCTTAGTGAAGATGTAGTGGTTAATTTGTGGGATAAACGGGGCCAGAAGCACGCACCTCCCCAAGCCCTCTCCTTATTAAATTGTTGGAGAACTAATAAATGACAGTATGACACGCCGTTCCAGAGAGCTTTAATATCCGTGCTGACATTTGGAGAGAGACAGCTGCCCCTGGCAACCGGGGCTCCAGAGCCACAGTGTCACAGAGACTGGGGGGTCACCCCGCAGCTGACCCCTCTTCAGTTTGCAGGTGGGAAGGTCTTGCCAGGACCATGGCTTATTCAGAGGCACACACTGAAAGTGCGCATGTCCAAYACCCAGCAGAATAACACACATTTTTAACTGAAGTTAAACATCCTCCATCCAGAGCAGGTAGGGCTGCCTAGAGAATCCACTGAGTAGCTAGCCATGCCTCGTCCAAGGAACACCAGGSCACCACTAAGGGCAGAGCACTATAGGAGGACTAGAGCACTATAGGAGGCAGAGCACTATAGCAGCCAAGCTGCTGCAGGGAGAAGGGACCAGCCTGAGGCTTTCTGRCTCAGGGCTTTACTGATCCCTGGGATCCTGGCAGGTTACATGCAACAGTTAGTTAGCAGGAGTGAGCTGACCTCTGGATAATTGGATCTGAAGTGGAGGAAGAGGCTTAGATGGGGATGAGCAATGAGCACGGCAGAGTCAGAGGTTGGCCTTGTCCTGTCCTGYCCCCTGCCCCCTGCATACACTCCCACAGCAATGGACCAGTCCTGACTTGCTTCCTGGGAGCCCCGCCACTGAGACCTTGATAATTAGGTCAGAAATCATGAAGTAGGAAGAGTTCAGATTCAGCATCCCCAAAACCTGGGCTCCGGGGATGCAGGCAAGTGCCCAYCTGTCAGGCCATCATGCTCACTGTGAGAGCTCTGTGCCCAGGACACATCAAATCAGAGGACAGTACCGGTGGCAGTGCTGACTTAGGCTCCAGAGACACAGCAGAGCAGACRCAGCCCGYCTTGCCTTGCAAACAAGAAGAGTTTCCAAGCAACTGGGCCATAGCCACRTTYGGTCTGCACCTGGACATGCGTGTGCAGGCATGTTTCCAAATTCACATGATACACGTATACGGATGTGTGATAGCACACTCGAGTTATGGTGTCAGGATTTGGAGAGCTTCAAGACAGCCTTGGTCATTATGAAAGGTCAAAACTCAGGGACAGCCAGCCTTTGACAAGCTCAGGGTTCCATGCCCTGGCCAGCCTGTCCACCATCAGAAGTGATCCACATGGTTTCTGGACTATGGGTCGAGCCAGCTTTCCTGAGTCACTTTATTACCATGGTGGCTATGGGGTCCTCTCCAGATGATCTCAATGTCTCAAGGCATCCCTAGTCCCTTGGGAAGGTAGCTAGACTCTAAGGGTTCTGAGGAAGCTTCCAAAGTACTGTTGGAGCATCTCTGAGCTCACACACTCCCTAAATGGTTCGGGGCCTCAAAGAGTCATGAGGATTTCACAAACTAGCAGCCTCCAGAGCTACCCCCAGTGTCATTCAGGAAAGGCAACCCCCCCCCATTCTTCCCTGGAGGCTGGCAGGAGGAGGGGCAGTGCTGGAACAGTCTCCATGGAAACGCCTGGACTGGAAGAATCGAGCATTTCCTTTCCATTCTGTGTAGTTATAGGGTGACTTCCAGGGTCCCCACTATGCATGAAGCCCCTGCCTTAGGGTGCTGTGGTGGGTGGTAGATGGGGTGAGAGGGATCTTCTCTCCWCCCTGAAAGAGCTCCTCARCTGTAGAGCAGCACAGACGTCTCAGAGATTTGGGACCTGGCYTCCGAGACCTGTATACAACAGATGCTCAATGGGTGCTCGCTGGACTGGTGAAAATGGGTACAWGTATGACATCGATACATTGATCCATCGGTAYATTATTAGGACACAACTCCTYCTYCCCCAYGGGCAGCCTCACTATTTGGGGAGGGTCAGACAAGCCGWAAGCCTGGCACCRGAACCAGTGATCGTACCTGTGATCCTACGAAGGATCTTTTCTAGATCCACCCAGACCATCTTGTATAAAGAGACAGGCATAGAAATMAAACAGCTGCCGGGGTACGGCAGRGGTGGAGGAGGGGACARGACCAGACMTGGGGTGCAGGCCGGYCRCACCTGGTCTCTGCTTCCATCTTGTGCTAACCCCTTAACCTTTCTGAGCCCCCTGACTACCTGGCCTAGAAAGTGCCGTTTTTCATCYTGCTTCYGCTCTCTGTTCACTATCTTCTCTTCCAGTTCTGCCATAGCTAAGACACCAGAAAGCCACCAAGAGAAGGGAACCCTCACGGGCTRTCTGCTGTCCACCCCYACATCTGCACCTGCTGCGTGCCAAGTGCAGTTCGAGGCTGGGCTATCCCAGGGTATTATAGAACTTCCCACCCCGAAGAATACCTGCTCTCCAGCTGCAGGCAGCACAGGCTGTGCAGGGGAGGAGTCTGTCCAGCGGGAGGGTGTAGGGAGCCAATGGTGGCCAGAAGACCTTGTGCGGGGCCGTAGACCCTAAGCAGGAGCTGTAGAGGACAGTTGGATCCAATGACTCCCTAAGTCAGGGTTTTGGTGAAGGGTCCTAGGAGCAGAAGGCTGTTAGTGGGTCCATGCCCAGGGATGGATGGCAGAAAGATGACCCCTAGGASCAAAAATRTGCATAGGTCTATAGGGAAGGAGAGGATAGCCAAAGCCACAGAKAGCCCGTGAGAAGGAATCTGAGGAACATGAAGTCTGATGTGTATGCAGATRAAATCCATAGCTTGCTACACAACAGACGGCCCCTGAGCCACTGTACACGGGATAACCAAAGCATGCCTGAGGGTTGGGTACGGAAGAGATAAAAGCCAAAATCACCCGGGAACTGGCTGGACCAGCAAGAGGTCTTCAGAGGGAAGCTGGCCTCCTCTGGGGCCTTAACAGATATGCGACTGCCCCTTCCAGAATCCTTTCAGGGACTGAGGGTCAAGCCTGGGTAAATAAAGGACCATCAGGACTCTAGGGATTGGGCCGTTCTCTAGGGGGATCTGCCAATGCACCTCACCCAGGGGACTCATGATGACAGACCAAGGTCCTATGGAATCAGGACAATGAGGCTTTCTCTGCCAAGGACTATTCCTCAGGACATGCGAGCACCCCAGTCGTCAGTCAAGAGTGGCTTTTCGGATGGGATCGACCCATAACAAGATTCACAGCACTCTTAAGGTCCAGCCACCKCACCGAYGAGGTCCTAGGAGACTGAAGATGCCTGGGATATTGGAGCAGCTGGTMCTCRCTGCCRCCCCAAGTCAGCCTGCCACAGCAGAGCAGTGAGTGCTATGTAGGATACAACTATGCTCCTGAAAGCCACGCTGAAAGCAGTGAGCAGTAGTTAGCAGAATGGGGTGGAGAGGAGGGCTAGGGGTGTGTTCCAGCATACTCGGCAAGGTCGTTCCTGGGAAAGGTACCCTTCTGGTGTGTCTATGGAGACAAGCTGGGACTCACTATGAGGTCAGAGTTCTCCAGGACTGTCAAATGGCAGTACAAGGCTCCTGACTCAGAGGGCCAGAAGAGGATTGGGAGGGGTTACGGCATAGGAACCTGGGATCTCACTCAAGCCGCTGTTGCTTCCTGCCAGCTCTCACCATTCAGTGTCCAGGCTAGTCCTATCTTCTTCTGGACCCACAATTACAGAGTGCCCTGTGCTATTAGGGAGATGGCATCCTTGGCATGTGCAGGYACCTCAGTGGGCAGCCAGCTGATTCTGGAATCTCTTATCTAGGTCCCCCTAGAACCAGCTGCTATTGCACATGAATCTTGGGCTCAGTGCCCCCTTGTGTTGGCCCTGAACAGATAGGTCACAGTCAAGAGCTCCTCCTCTCACACACATGCACTTGCAGGATCCTTCCTACCCACAGTATCCCTGCCCTTGAGTATAGTCTCTGCTCTGGAGACCAGTGGACAGGGTTAGCCTGTGGTGCAGGGGACAGACATAGCATTGAAAACCACTTATGCACAGCATCCAAAGGCCATGGTGTAACAAGCAGGAGTTGTTCCTTGGTTCCTAGACCCCAGAGCCATGAGGAAGAAAGGATGTCAGCGAGTTCCCTAGCTTCTCAGAGCACAGATGTATGCAGATGATGTTAGCCAGGCTCTACGATGGCTCCCCAGCAACCCTCCCCAGAAGGGATGCCACTCAAGGAGAGACAGAAGCCAGAGGACAGACATGGAAAAGCCAGAACCAGGCCTTGAGGGAGAGCTTCTAGTATGCCTGGCCTAAGGATTTTTCCTACAAACATGATCAGRAGTCCCGTGTGAATAAAGATCGGGGTTGCAGCCTTGGCTCTGGCTCCTGGGGTGCTCCACACATCAGACGTTACTCTCGTGAGYTGGGTCTCAAGGACTGCATGGCCATACACAGAGCACTTCCAGCCTCTCTCCTTGATCTCACAGAGACTGCGGGAAGAGGGACAGGAAGGAAGGGGTCTCCAAGGCTTCCTCCTCAGGACCCCAGCCCCACCTGCCCTAGTTGGCAGATGAGACAGCCGCCTTCTCTCTCCCTTAGGTACTGGACATATTCATGATCCATTGTGAGAGGCCCAGGCAGCCTCACACCGCCCTGGTGGGTTCACGTTATTGGTGAGAATGTGGAAGACGTTTCTTGTGAGCTATTGTGTGGTGGTTAACAGTACGCAGCTGTGGGCAGTGTGGGAGACAGCACACCTGACTTAACAGACTTCAACCTGCCCCGGGTACCCCTCTGGGACATAGACCCTGCTCTTCCTAGTTCCTCTAGCCAAGCCTGGCAGCCTATTGACACCTGGCAATGGTGATACCTAGCCTTGCTTGGGGCTCTTCCCTGCCTGGCTTGCTTTCCCCTCACTGTTAAGTCCCTCCTGATTGTCCCTGTCCTCAGTCTACTGTCACCAGGCGTGCCAGCCATCTGCTATCTACAGATCCCTACACTCACCCCACCCATGTTCTATATCTGTAAGACTCGGCTAGGTCAGCCCTAGGTCCTCTGAGGTCTCATGACTGCCATGGGCTYACTTCCAGCTAGCTCYGTTTCAGCTTACTTGGTTTTATGCTCCTTCATGCCTGCCACATTCCCGACCACAGGGCCTTTGCACAGACTATTCCCATTCTCCACRTTGTGTGTCTCTCCTTTGCTACATAAGTTTACAGCTCTTCCTGAAGGTTTTTGGGATATCCTCTGTCACTCTGCCACAAAGCCCTAAGGCTGACTTAATGTATGTTTTTTTTTCTCTCAAGACACTCCTCCAGGTCACCTCTGGCTCAAGTTCTATAGAAATGCATTYGCTGGCTGCACAGGTGACAGGAGATGCTCCCCTGCCCTTATCAGAGACTGTCACTGTGCCAGGCGGCACAATTCAAAGAGACAGGCCTGCGATCATGCTCCTGAGGGTGCTGTCTCCCCTCACAGAGGCTGACCCCTGGCAGACCTCACATCCTCTGTCTCAGACATGAGACGGCCCATCCCTGTATCAGTGCCAACTGCCTATGTCTGAGGGACCCTGGTTCTGGTTCTGGTCTGGTGGATCCAACGTCATGGACACTGGTTTCTTGGCTCTGTGCCTGCCCTGGGCCCCATGTAAAGAGGCAGYGGGGATTTAGGACACAGTGAGGACCCACAGCRCAGTCAGTCCCTTGCTCTTGAGCTCTCCRGAGCTCTGTGCACGGAGCGTGACGCCAAGGTCTCGTTTTCCGAACACGTGTGCARCTTCCCAGGGCTCCYGAAGACCCCACAACATCTGGGGAAGGCAGAGGAAGGGGGGAGAAGGAGGCATCCAAGGCACAATCAGTGGCTTATTAACATTTTGATTGCAGCTCGGCTCCCCTGGCGCCTTGGCCTGGACACACACATTCAATCTGGAAAGGAAGATTGAGCCGGAGARAGGARCAGAGAGAGGAGCAAAGCAGACTTATTTTAATAAGACTAAAAATAGCCSTGTCAATATCCCCTCTGTTTGGGARTGCTGGTTCTCAGTGCGCCTCCCCGGCGTGGCTGTCCAGGACGAGGTGAACACCCAAGAGAACAAGCTCACCCAGGCCACCCACAGGCTCCACGGGGTCCTCGGCACTCGGTCTGTGCCTGTGACTCAGTCAGCTTCTGAGAACATCCAGACTCTGGGAAGCCCCTGGGCCTGGGGGGGGGGGCAGGATGAGGCCTTGATAGAGCAGTCCAAGATGGCTGAAGCTGAGTGAAGGGCTCGGTACTGGGCCAGGGGTGCTCCAGCCGGCCTGAGCCAGTAGGGATGGAGCCCAGACGCCGAAGTGAACGGGTGAGCACTTCTGAGCAGACAAGGTTGCTCGTCCACTGGGGTCGCTGACCCACCTGTGCAGCGGGCTTGCCAGATCTGAGCGGGTCACCATCTCCTCACATCTGCCTTTCGGCCCCATCCCGGCACAGACCGTACAATGACCTTAAAGCTTCCAATCACACCCGCATTCCATCATGTGGCACAAGCCTGGCCTCTCTCCACCCAGATGACAGATGGCTTTCTCCAGGCCACACGCTGGCTCCTACTGGACCCCTGGCTCCTTTTCAGGCAGCTCCTCAGACCTCCCTGACGTGCGACTATCCACTAACACTTCCTGGACATGTGCCCTGCCTCATGCAAAGCCTGTCAATTACATACCGTGTTGTCAATATTCTAGTCCAAGCCTAGCTCCTAGGCTGGTGACAGGGAGTGCTGGAGTCTAAATCCTTAGGCTAGTCACGTGTGACACTGGCTTCCAGACCATGTAATGGATCATGTGGTCCTACAGAATTACATCAACTGCTCACCATGCCGTGACTAGTTCTTCCACCCCCCCACCATCATCACCATCACCACCACCACCACAGTTCATCATGTGACAGCACCATCCCCATCATCACCACCACCCCATCATCACCATCACTCCATCATGCTCATGGCCATCATCAGCACCATCATCTCCACCATCACCATCACCACCATCATCCCGTCACTACCATCAGCATCATCTTCCTCATCACCATAAGCACCATTGCTCCACCGCCGCCGCCGCCACCACCACCACCATCATCATCATCGCCAATACCTTCACCATTATCATCATCACCCGCTGCAGTAGCATTTCCTCTCTGGCCTTCCAAGATCCGTGTAGATGCGAACACATAGAGGTCACCATTGTCTCCCAGAAACTCAACTTGGTCCAGAGCAAATGCTTATGGATGTCAGATGATAAAGTAGCTGGGTAGGTAGGCCCAGGAATAAGTGTGTAAAGGGACAGGTAGATAGCTAAATGAATGAGTCTCTGGCTCTGTGTGTGTGTGTGTGTGTGTGTGTGTGTGTGTGTGTGTGTGTGTGTGTAGGGAGGAATGGATGAATGAGTCAGTGAATGAGTGAGTGTGCTGCGTAAGGAAGGGCAGATGGACGGGTGAGTTGGTTCCTCCCACGCCCACACTGCAGATGCCGGGCCGCTTAGCAACCGCAGACTCCTCAGCGTCCCCATGGAGCCATGATATTAAAGTCCCTGAGTGCTGTGCTATCAATTTCCGGGGGAGACTATCTCCAGAGCCATCAGCAGCAGGAGGGAGCCTCCCAGGCTCAGTCCTCCGCCCTGCTGGAACAGCGACTCCTCCCTTCCTCAGCTCTCGCTGGCACCAGCCAACTCYGCATGGGCTAGTAGATTCCAGCAGACTGGGCTGGGCGAGCCAGGGGAGGCCCCAAGTGTACCGGGCTCAGGACCGTGGGCACACCCTCCTCCTGTTCTGTACTGCCTCTCCTCACTGCCTGTCACAGCCCCACCCAGCACACCTGGACAGGAGCAGCTCCTTGCTTCTCCACAGGCCACACCTGCCCACCCAGTGGACCCCGCCACTGAACCACCTAGAACTCCAGCCCCACTAAGAAATAGCCATGCATACACTTCCGGCAGAAACTAGCTCACCAAAGGGAACATAGCAATGCACAGCCAAAGCAACTACAGGGCTTGAACCCCAACGCCCATGACTCTGAGCTAGAAACCCGTAGTACACACCACAGTCAGCAGTGTGAGTGCACGCACACACTCACATACACACACACTCACACACACACACACAGAGATACACAGAGAGAGACGCACACACATTCACAGAGAGATATAGAGACAGACAGACACACACACACACACACACACTTGTGATACAAGGCTAACAGCAACAGAAATGGAATCAAAAACATTTTTAAAGACTAAAAAAACTGGCTCCATCATGTTAACAATAAACTACATTTAAACACACACACACACACACACACACACACACACACACACACACACTGCTTTCTAAAACCAAACCACAAAAGAAAGGCAGCCGAGCTGGCACAGAGCACAAGAAGCCCTCCCTCTCACTCTTACCGCTGCCCCCACCCCTCTGCTGTGTGTCTCTTTGCTTGCTCTTGAAGAATACCCAAGCCCTGCAGGTTCTGAGGGGGGCTCGGGACTCCTGCCKTCTGAGAACCTCTGGTTTAGGCAAAGAAGAGCTTGCTTACAGTCTTTCTCAAAAAAATGGCCTCAGCTCCAGCCCCAGCCATTGTTGGAAGCTGGTGGAAAGGAGGGCGCTGTGTCCAGACCTCCAGAATCCAATGTTTAGGGGCATCTCCTCTCTGAGGAGTCTGGCTCATCCCTGTACATAGGCACTGAAGACAAGACAACACGGTGTGTACTTTTTTTTCTCCTGATCATGCCTGGTTCCTAAGAGGAACACAGAAGGACCACCATGCTAGCACTGCTCTGTGTCTCCCCACACCCCATGCGCCGGCAAGGTCCACACCTGTCCCCTCCATGCAGATTGCCTGTCTGTCTTCCTCCCGCGCTTGGCTGACCCACAAGACACAGGACTGAGTTCTGCCTACCTAAACCCGCACTTAGTATTTCAGTATGGAGCCCAGCTCTGGGCTGGAGCAGCCTGAATTCTGTGAGTTCCCCGAAACTCAGTAGATTTGTCTGCCTCGTGGGTATAAGAGGATCTCTATTGACAAGTCAAAAGTAAGCTCCCCTCTTTGCTCACTGCGAGCTCCTGGAATGGGCCAGCAGCCAGGGAAGAGGAGCTGCCTTCAAAAGTAACTTTACCCTCTTACCCACAGTGAACACGTGACGGAGTGGCCAGTTTCTCCACTTCATGGAGTCCCTCAAATCAGAGAGGCAGATAGGGAGAGTCAACAGCTAGCCAGGAGAGTAGAGGTGAGAGTCTGAAGGCCTCGGGGCTGGGCTTGAACATCTGCAAGTCCAGAGGCCCCAGGAGGAGGGAGGACCAGAGAGAGCTCAGGGACGCTCTCTCGTTGGCCTGAAGTAGTAAGCAAGCTCTACACCAAAGGGCTAAGAACTGGTTAGATTGAGCTCCAACAGGAGCTGAAGGTAGGGCGGGGGATACAGGAGAGGTGGGGTTTAAGGTTTAGTGGAGTGCAAGCCACAGCGTGCTTGAGAGAAGGGAGACGGCATCTGGGGCCTGTACTATGAGCTATCGGTCAGGACGTTCCTTGCTGAGAGCCCAGCGCACACAGACACAGGCCAGGGCACTCCAGATGCATATGGAAGGAATAAATGAGACACAATGGCCCCGGCTATTGTCAGTGCCGAGCAGATGGGCTTGGCAGTTCCTACTGAGTAAAGAGAGATTCGCACCATCCTTTTACAAGGAGATGAGCCTGGGATGACAGTTTCCAGGACTATCTCAGACC
>BDUI01012806.1:30259-42780 GCA_002335545.1 Apodemus speciosus | reverse complement strand
CAAGATCGCGGACCCCCACCCTGCCGCTGGCATGTCTTTCTCTGAGGCTCTGCTGAGAATGCCCACTCAGCTTTTTAAAACCCCAGCTTGCTCTGCTCTGTGTGTGTGTGTGTGTGTGTGTGTGTGTGTGTGTGTGTGTGTGTGTGAAAGTAGGGACATGGAGAGACTCACAGGCAGTATTTGTATTTGTAAAACAGGCTGCTGGTGGCTCTAAGGGTCATTTTCTTAAGTTAGGGGAAACGTCCTTTCCTGCTAGGACATAGCCCTGTGCCAGRAGTGGAGTGAGGGCCTATTTTTAGGCAAAGCCAGCGTGACCTTGTGATYTGAATGAAGTGCATACAGTGTATACTCCACAGGAACCTGAAGGCACCCTGGTACCACCGTCTGGGTCTGTGCTCAGGGAGGGAGGGTGAAATGGAAGATCCCCCCCCCTCCAATTTTCTCGAACCTTTCTGTCTGGCTCCCTCCACCACCAGCCCCTCACCATGTCGACGGCACAGTCCGTCCCTGAAAGGTCCAGGTGTACCAAGGCGTTGGGTTGGGCCAAGAAACTATAGAGGGCCTGAGCAAGAAATAATAGAGGAAGAGAAACCTGTGGAAGCGTCCCCCTGCCCCTGGGGCCATGGGAGCGTGCCCCCCACCTCCCCCCCCCACGAATCCCAGGCATGCGTTTGTAGGTGTCTGAGGCTACATTCCACGGACTCACATTGGCCTCATCTGTGGCAAGCAGCCCTGGGTTCTTGCTCAGGTCCAGGTATCGAAGGGAGCTGGCAAAGGCGGGGTTGGCCCCGAAGGTCTGGCCCAGTGCCTGGAGCCCTGAGCACAGCGGGCACTGGGCTGGGTTGGCCCCCATCCCCACCTCATCTCTTCATCCATGATGCTCACCTCCCCGCCCCCCCCCCCACCCCGGATTCCTTCCCCTCTCTCGATCCCCGGGATGGTGTGGGAGTGTGGGTGTGGGTACGCCTCAGGGCTCAGTGTCTCAGCGGCCGGGGGTCCTGGCGTGAGTACCTCGAGGGGAGATGGCAGTCTTGGCCAGGCACAGTTTGGTGAGGCCCGTGGGAAAGCAGAGGAGCTGCTGGCTGAGACTGAGGAAACCTGGGAATGGTGACAGCGACAGCGACAGTGGGTGGTGAGTGGCTGCTGGTGGGTGGGGCAGTGTGCTCAGGCAGGGGCTGGCGTTGGGTGTAGGCCTGGGGTCAAGGATGGAGGTGCTCGGGCTTGGGGGGAATCTGCAGTCTGCAAAGGCTCTCTTTAGACCTAGATTGGGCTCTGGGCTGGGATTAGGGTGCGCATTGCAGTGGGGATGGGATTCAGGGCTAGGGCTCACCCTTGTCCTCGATGGGGTTGTGGGACAGAGTGAGCGCACACAGCACACAGCTCCCGTTCTCCCCAAACACCCCGGCCAGCTTCTGGACAAAGTCCCTTCAGGGAAGGGGAGGAAGGATTTGTCCTGAGCTGAGCCCCAGGTCTCCAGCCCCTGGCTGCCCCCCATCTCCTGTYYGCCTGTCTGTCCAGGTCTCTAATGTTAGAGGTCCCCATGGAGGAGGAGCAACTTGGGGCTGACCAGGGAGGTTTTTCACTCAGGAGTCTGTGGGGGCCGGAAGGTGGGCCTACATCCTGTGTTCCAGACCTGCGGGCTTTCCACAGCCCAGGAGGATGTGCTGAGAAAAGCCTTGCTTTGGATTCGTAAGACCGGGGCAGCCCACCCTGCTTGGAAGTTGGTGGGACATAGAGTGTGTTGTTGGGAAAAGTAAGTTGCAGGGACATCAGGGGCTGAGATCTGAGGCMGTTTGAGCTCCGGCCTGCTTCTTGCCTGTCTAAGCACCAGCCTCTGCTCTAAAGTAGGGAGCTAGATGAATAGCCCAGGGTTCATAGCATGCTCTGATGGTCCAGGACTCTAACGCTGTATGAAGAAGGTACAACTGCCCACGGAGGAGCCTGGCCTCACGTCTTAAGCCCCGCGTTGTCCAGCACCAGCTCTTCGAGGCTCCCCGACTTGCTGAGGGTGTGTAGCACCTGTTCTAGCACTTCTGAGCCCTGGGGACAGAGGGGTCCTGAAATCAAGAGCCAAGAAGGACACTACTCTGTCCCCCCTCCCCCAGCCCTCATTCTTACCAGTCTCAAGTCTTTGCAGTAGAGTTTGGTGAACCACTGGTTGTAGGCCAGGGCGGCCACCATAAGGGCCAGATCTCTGGGGACGTCGGATAGGACAAGAACAGATGAACAGGTGGCCAGGGCAAGAATGAAGAGTCTAAGGACAGGATGGCTGGGCTGGGGAAGCTAGATGGGTGGTTGGCAGTGGGCTAGATGGCTGGCGTTCAGAGGTGGAGCAGGGGCTRTGGGTARGACTAGGAGAGGAACCCCGAGAGGGYGACCCGAGTCTGGGGATTGGGGGGTTAAGTGTCTGCCCGTCTGCTTACCGGCTCTCCAAGTGGCTGAAATCCAGAAGATTGAACTCTCGGTTATCTTCAGCGTGGTAGATGGTGTCCACRTCCTTGGAGAGATGGGAGTGGTTCGCATTCGCTTCAGCCCCCCCCATCCCCTCCCTGTGGACCCCACCCATCCCTGCCAAGCCCCTGCCCAACGCACCCACTGCACTTCCTCTCGGCAGTGGAGTCCGTTGTAGTCACATAGAGCAGCATAGGTCTCAGAGAAGCCACCTAGGGCAGGAGATGGGCAGTTTCCTTGTTGGTGAGGGGGATGAGAAATAGTCTTGGGCTTCAAGGTCATCGCATGTGTTAATGTCTGTGCGTCCTTCCATGCCATAAACCTCTTGTGGTCCAGGAGCCCAAAGTTCTCAGGACCGGCAAAGGCCCCTCGGGCAAAATCCATGCACAGAGGGTTCTGGCTAAGGGGCAGAGTGCTCCAAGACCCATGTTTTCATGCCTGCCCCGCTTACCACACACACTGTGAGTGGTAGATGTGGAAGTTTCAGAGTTGGGAGATGTGTCTCGGGGCCCCTCTGGGGTGTCTGCATTTCCACGCCGGATCAAACACCTGGAATATGAATAAGTCGTCCCAGAGGAAGGCGGAAAGAGACTCTCAGTGCTTCCTGCATTGCGGTGTGTGAGTCTCCAGGGAAGAGCAGAGAGAGCATTCTTGTTCCAGGAGACCAGGCCAACAGGAAGGAGAGATCTACCTTTAGTCTAATCCTTTGGGAGACCCCTTGGCTGCCACTCACCCAGGGCCAGGGCAGACCTTGGAGAGGGCAGAGCTCACATGCCGCGTCACCTGCTCCACGCTCTCAGCTGATGGCAGCCGCATGCTCACCACGCCACGCTCAGTCTCCACCAGGATCTGGAGGGGGGGGAGTGGCAGAGCCTCAGACGGCCATTCCTTCTTCCAGTTGGCCCAGCAGCGGCCGGGGCCTGGTACTCACCTGGTTCTGACTGAGCGTGTTGAAGGCACGGATCTCCAGGACATTGAATGAGCTTTCCACCTGGTGGGAAGACGGCGGGAAGGATGCTCAACTCCTGGGAAGGGCCTGTCACTAGACTTGAAGGGGGGCATGCCAGGCAAGCCCCTGCCACCCCCAGAGCCTGACTTACCTTGGCTGGAACTTTAAGGGGAAAAAGGTGGAGACGCCAGGAAGTCAGGGCCTGCAGAGCAGAACATTAGCATCTTTGTGTAGCCTCTTGGGCCGTAGTGCCTTTGTCTTTCAGCACCTCAGCTTGGTTCCAAGACACCTCACCCCTGCCTTTCTCCTGCCCATCTTCAGCCCCTGAACACCAACCCAGCCGGGTTCTGCCGACTCCCTGACTCCCTTGGGTTCGGTCTCCTCAGCACCACCCCAGCTGCTTCCCTGGCCCGCCTCCCTTGAATGTCTCCTCTTCCCCCCACCAATGCTCTCACCAGCACTCGGTCCTCGAACTTCTTGGGTTTTGTCTCCAGTTTCACTCGATGCTGCTGGAGCACCGCCCCTTGGCTCAGGCACCTCCGGATGCTGTCTGCAGACAGGTAGGACCTGCTCAGAACTTCTCTTACCACCCTCCCCCACCTCTGCTCTCCAGAGAGGGACAGATGAGAGGAGAGAAGCAGAGACACATGGGTACAGACAGCGAGGTATGGAGGAGCAGAGATGCTCCTTTTTGGGTGACTTTGTTATGGGAAGAAAGTAGGGAGAAAACTCTGGCTCCGGGTGTCCCTGAGTCAGGGGACAGTTGCTGAATGACACTCTGTGGGAACATGTGTCTCACACTTCTGAGGGTGTGAAGGATTTTCCCACCCACCCATACACTACCATCAACATACACACAGTGACTCTCTCTCTCTCTCTCTCTCTCTCTCTCTCTCTCTCTCTCTCTCTCTCTCTGTAGGGGTTTGGGAGTCGGGGATGGGAATGCCCCTTGACTGTATCCTAGGTGGTCTGGGCTAGGAGAATCTGCTTTTTATCATGGCTGTATGCCTGTCTTCTGACGATGCCAGGGAACCCGAGTATGGCATTTGTGAGGACGGGAAAGTGTGAATGAGTGCTGGCTTGTATATGAAAGGGGAACAGTGCCAGACAGTTCTTGTGTGCAGGGTGGGGTGAGAGAAGGATTTAATGTTCCAGTGAGCCCATATCCATCTTCTGACAGACCCATCCAATTACCCTACTGTGTGTGTGTGTGTGTGTGTGTGTGTGTGTGTGATAGAGTGTGCAAAGATGTGGTGGGGGTGCAGTTTCTGTAAGATGTGTGTACAAACATCTCGTGACTGTGCTTCTAAGTGCGTGTGTAGGTGTCAGGGATCTCCAGAGTGCAATAGAGCTCTGAGTATCCTTGAGCGTCCTGCTTTCTGCATGGGCTAGCCTGTGCTCCTGTCTTGGAGAATCAGGGTTGTGGCAGTGCTGGGGGGAGGAATTAGAGGAGATATATCTGGGAATCACTGGTYCAGAGAGGTCTTGAGATGTGGATGGTGGGTAAGGAGAAGGGGGCAGGCTGGGACGGGGGCTATGGGAAATGAGCCGCAGAAACCCAGCTTTTGGTTTTAGCTTCAGTCGGGGCCTCTGCCCGGACTCCCTCCTATGGCCCACTGGCCTAGGCGCCGCTGGGCTCTTAGGGGCCTCTCTAGGGCCAGTTCCGGGGCGGGGCCGGGAGGAGGAGGGTGTTGAGATAAGCAGCAGTCAGGACCAGGGGCAGCTCCCAACGCCTGGCCCCGCCCGGCGAGGGTGGGGGGAAAGCTGGGACTCTCCGGAGGGAAGACTGGATGCCTTGCAGAGGGGTGGGTCAAGAACGCTGAGAATCAGCCCCTAAGAGCGCCAGGGAACTGCTCCTGTCACCGAAGAGCGGGACGGGCGGCTCCGGGACAGGAAGGTTCCGATAGGGTGAGGCGAGTGGGGCAGAGAAGGATGCTCCACGGAAAGCAAAGCTGGGGCTGAGCTACGGAGGAAGGGACTGCCTAAGAGCGAGGGTGCGTGWGGGGGCGGGAGGCKCCGGGCTGGGGTGTACCGCAGGAAAGCACTGGCTCTGGATGCTCGCGGACCGGGCGTCCGGAGATGAAGGCAACCTCGTACCTTGCAGCTCGCGGGTGAGTTCCACGCTGGCCTTGGCCATGGCGGCCGCCGCTGCTGCTGCCGCTGCTGCTGCTGCAGAGGAGCCGCCGCCGCCGCCGCCGCCTCCCGAGAGGCGCCGCACATGCTAGTCCCGGCTCCGGCAGGGCCCGGCGCTGAGCGCTGCAGTAGCGGCGGAGCCCGCTCCCGTCAGGGGCGGCTGCGCGAGCGCTCCTCCCCCCGGCTACTGAGCGCTGGGTCTCCYGCCCCTCCCGGAGAGTTGACCGATGGAGCATGCGCGCTGAGCTTCCGAGCCGCGTGAGACCCCGCGCGCGCTCGCGACGACCCCTCCCGCGGGCTACCTCGTGAGATGCCCAGAGCGCGGCGCCTGGTGTCCGAGCTATCTCAGGGGCGGGGTGCAGCGTTTCTACCGGCGTGCCACCCACGCCTCGGCCACCCGGAGCAGAATCCCTCAATTTCTTTGTTTACGTGCTTCGGTACCCCTCCCCGGGTCATCCTTGTGTGGCCCCGCCCTCCCGCTCCTTCCAGCTCAGGAACCGTCCGGCTCGTCCTTGCTGACCCTGGAGGGAACTCGGAATCAAGGGCGATGCTGCAAGAAGACCTGTCCGAATGTGCGGGAGGGAGTTGGTTCTTTTCTGCTCGCTAGTCTAGTCTCGGGGATCCCCGTGGCGTCCTTGGCACCGTCCCTGGGGGTGTGAGGCTAAGAGTAGCACCTGGGAGTTCCCGAGCCACCTCCCCCAACAGCTGGCAGGCAGCTCCCTGGCAGGCAGACGCAACCACCCTTGAGCTGCAAGCTCAGGCCTTGGAGATGGGGAGGAGGGCTAGGGAGAATCCAGAGCTTCAGCACTGCCTAGACTTCTCAGATACACCAAGCACCTCACATTGAGAAATGAACACACATTGATTCAGAGCAACGCGATCATCTTCATTTTATTTGTACCGTTTGTGTAAATTGTTAATTTCCATCTCTGTTCAGGTCTGTCCCTTCTATCTCCCCTCAAAGTCTCCAGAGACAAGGATGAGAGAGATTTGATATTCCCTAAAGTAGCCATAGTCTTTTCAGCAAGCCCTCTTTCCCCTACCTATCCCCCAGCTCCCCGCTCCCTCCCCAAAGCCGTTTTCCAGGCCATAGCAACAGCAAGAATGCTCAGCTGACCACACATGGACCACAGGGAAAGCAGGAACTTATCACTGGGCAGAGCTGATTTTGTGAGGTGAACAAGATGTTAGGCAGTGGCAAGGAAGGGCGACAGAGGCAAGGTGGACTGTGTCCTCCCCACACACCTGCCTTGGTAGGCTGTCTCTAGGTCCTCAGAGGCGGGAAGGGGTTCCTCCCCCCACCACTACTGTCTCGCCATTGATGTAACTGGCATCTTCAGAGCACAAGAAGGAAACTATGCCGGCACAATCCTCTGGTTTACCTAGCCTGGGAAACAGGAAACATGGAGAGAGCAAATGTCAAACAGGCTAGCCTCTCTCATCTGGCCCACAGGGCATGAAATTTGCTTAAGAATTATCAGGTGGGAGCTGGAGAGAAGGCTCAGCCRTTAGGAGCATTGGCCAGCTGCTCTTCCAAAGGACCCAGGTTTAGGACTCAGGACACACACGAGCACACACACACACACACACACACCCTGCAGTTCACAACAGTTCAAAACTCCAATTCTAGGGGTGTGTGATGCCTTCTTCTGCCCTACAGGGGCAGGAGCACCAGGATCACATGTGGCACACAGACATACATGCAGGCAAAACACCTATATGTATTTTAAAAGTTAAAAAAAAATTAGATGATTTTTCAGAGCCGGTGTACCTTTTTTTGCCTATTAAATAGGGTAATTATGATTATGTGGTTATAATTTATAGAAGCATAAATACTGTATCCTGCAAAACTGTGTTATATTTAAATATAGGAACACCATTTTTAGATACCGGAATGCAAAGTCAGGCCAATAAAATGGTGAACAATTATTTGATGTTTCAAGAGAAATGATTTCAACAAGTGTATATACTATTCGAGTGTCGGAGAGTCTGTGTTGGTAAGAGACGGCGTGTTCAAGGCATTTCATTTGTACAGGTTCAGGGTACAGATCCTCTTCAGGAGTCTGTTTTTGTCCTTTTATGAACACATTTGTTTTTATAAGAATGTGCTAAATCACACTGTGTGTACTGTGATTCTGTATGTTCTAGAGGTGACAGTGGAGGGACCAGAGGCCTAGTCTTTCTCCAACCTCTCTGCATAGTGTACTTACCTGGAAGGGTTAATAAAATGAAAAGGGAAAAAGATGTATAGATTCTACCATGGGTCAGTTAAAGAAGAGTCCCTGCGAGTGTGTGGTAAGCAAGCGCACCACTGAAGGCTCCCCTAGGCGCTTCAAATGTGCAGCCAGGGTTCAGATACTCGGGGTTAGACCACTCACCGGGGGCTCCAGGATGGCCGTACTGTTAACTGAGCCTAAAGCTCATGCCCAACCTGGGCTTGGCTTTGGGAGGACTTGAGGAATCCTGGAGCGTTCGGACTAGTAAAGAGGTAGACACTGCCAGCGTTTGTCCTTGAGGGGTCAAACCAGAGCAGCCGGAAGGCAGAGAGAGGCAGTGGACCAGAGCAATGGAGACCTAGCACAACTGTCTGAGTGGTTCAGCCAGCCCACGGGGGGACAGAGCAAGTCCCACAGGCGCAGTCTGGGGCTCAGTCTAGCTTCTCAGTGATTTTACTGGGSTTGTAGGATTGTCAGGCTGAGCTTTGGAAACACCACTGTCTCCTGGGCTCTGGTCTCCACAGGTGCCAGAAGAGGAAGACAGTGGGCAAGAGCTCCGCTCTGCGCCAGCTCTGATGCCTTTGGTTTTTGTAATGAAAGCAGCGCCCTTGGTCAGGTGACAGGAGTGATAGGGTCTATGGGTCTGTGACGTCTACAAGGCGTATSCTGTGTTATCTATGGGACTGAGAGCCAGGGGAGAGCTTTCTGTCTATTCACACTAACCCTGACCTGCTTACCTTCTGATTTGCATGGCCTCTCTTATGATATCCTCTTTTGCTTCCTCTTTCCAGAACTGTGGGAAGAAGGGAAATCTTTTTATGTACAAGAAGAGAAGAAAGCACGGGAAGAGAATGGAGGGAGCCCTGTCCCCGCAGCCTGTTAGGGAGGGATTCAAATTTCCAACTCCTGTTGCTTCTCACTCTCTTCCCTCTYCACTGCCGGTCTGTACTTCATCCTTTCAAGCCTTGTTCAGGCATCTTGTTAGGCCTCCTCAGTTCTCATCCACTTTAGGAGACGGCGAGCAAAATGGGTACAGTCTGAATTCCTGGTCCTGCTTCACTTGGTAGAGCCCAGTAGGAAAGGGGTATGTGGGAGTCTGGCCCGGGGAAGGTGTCTGGTAAGGACAGGGGTATGAGGAAGAACAGGCAGCAGAGATGGAGGTAGGGGTGGGGTTAAGACTCGGGTCTAGACTTCCCCATCCTTTCAAGGGATCTGGGGATACAATGTTCTCCCTTCTCACCACATTGCTGAAGCGGGTCTTGATGAGTCCAGGAGCCAAGCAGTTCACTCGAATGTTCTTTGAGGCCAACTCTGCTGCAAAGTTCTTAGTAAGACCCAGAAGAGCTGTTTTGCTAACATTGTAAGGGCCCAGAGACTAGGGAAAGAAGAGAGTTGAGTTTGTTTATTAGTTTGCAGGGTCAGTTTTTGGTTCTCATTGTAACAACAAAGGCAGGAGCTCAAAAAAGCACYGCCTGATCRGGAAGGTGACAGTCAGAGATTGCCTGGTAGTCTCCTGTAGGTTAGGTCTTGTGGAAGCAAAGCGTCTCTCCTGTGGGAAAGGACTTGGTAGAATGATGCTAAATACTTCTTTGGCAGTTGGAGGGGTGGATGGTGTAGGGTGGAAGGTAGGCAGGAGGGACAGGTACTCACAGGGAATCGCGTGAAGCCTGCTACGGAACCCACAATCACCACTGAGCCGCCTCTGAAAAGTAAACAGAGCAGATCCACTTCAGCATGAAGAGYGCCACCCCCGTGGGCCCCACCTCACCCAAGCTTCCTCTCAGTCTCAGTACCCTCGTTTTTCCATCTCTGGCACCACCGCTTTAATCAGCATGGCTGTGGCGGTCACATTAGTGCTGAAAATCTGAAGGCAACAGAGAGGAAGGCAACATGAGAAAGAYGTCCCAGGGGTGCAGCGACGAGGACTCATGTGTTCCCTGAAAATGCCTGTTAGAGTTGATGGAGACCTGGGGGCAGGGGGGAGGGKGGGACCTAACAATGGAACCACGTAGGGTTCAAGACTGAGTAGGTGCTTCTCACTGGCTCCATTGAGTGGATGATGGCCATCAGGTTAGGTGGGGGCAGAATGAAGCCACTTCATCTCGCCTACCCAGCCAGTCCACAGGCAGCTGGACTTCTCAGGACTGCCTGCTTTGGTTTTGAGTTGGATTTTTATACTTCGCCCAAGTAGGGAGAGCCTGGGATTGGCTCAGGGCCTGGACCTATGCTACAGTTGCCTGGGTTTCTCTGACTTGGTATTGGTTTTTGAGACAGGGTCAGTTTACTGAGCCTAGAGCTCACTGATTCAGCTGACTGGTCAGTAGCACATACCATACCTTGTTTTCCCAAATGTCGGAATGACAGGCACACTGGAGGTCTGATGTCTACCCTTAATGATTTTACAGCAAGCACTCTGTATAGGCTATATGTGGGGCTTTGCAGTATATAGTCTAGGCTAGTCTGGAACTCACCATTTAGTCTTTGTTAACCTTAAAGTTACAGTGACCTTTCTGTCTCAGCCTCCCAAGTACTGGGATTACAAGTGTGTGTATCAACACTTGGCTTTCTTCTAAATTTTCTTCTTAAAAGATTCCAGAGCCAGGCACAGTATGAGAGAGGAGCAGACACTGGACRCTAACCCTCCCAAATGCTTTACCAAGTCCACAACAGGGCGAGCCCTCCACACAAGCCCCGGAGGAAAGCGAGGTGTTTCCATGCCAGCCACACTTGTGCTGAGGCCAGTCCCCTGCTGCTGCGTTCAGCTCCTCTCACCTTGTTCCACACCTCCTCTGTGGCATCCACTAGATTTCCAAAGAAAGGGTTGACAGCAGCATTGGAGACCAGGATATCAATCCCCTGGTGAAGCTTCAGAGCCTAGAGAGGGAGAAGTCGTGAGTCAGGGCTGCAGCTAAGAGACAGATGCTCATTCGTCCGTGTTGATATGGAGTTTCTTCTTGGGAGCAGTTGTCAAATGGCTTTCTCGAAGTGCGTTCTCTCTAAAGCCCCCCTACGGTCTGATGACATTTGAAGCCATTATTTTTGTGCGTCTCCTGACCTGCTTGTTCTTTGAAGGGCGTCCCTGACCCTTTTCCCTCTTTTCTTTACACGTCTCTTTAGTGAGATCCTCCATCCTCACGCCTTCACCTCTCACCTCAAATCTATTTCTAGACCTCCTCTTGAGTCCCAGCCCCGTTTCCTCAAGTGCCCACTGCCCATTTTCCTTGACTATGTTACCATGACCTCAGAGCTGGCCTGTCCACACACACCCAAATGAAGAGAGATTCTGGGAAAGGATCGTTCTAGGCCACCTTCCTCATGGTGCAAGTGATGACACCTAGGTCTGAGGAAGTTCATTTTTCAAGGTCGTAACTCAGCAATCATTTTGTAGAGGCATCTAAGAGCAGAAAGTCCTACTCTTTTGGTGTTTGGGAAAAGTAAAAGGATCCCCCTGTCCCCATCAGGTCACAAATCGGTGGCTGAACTGAGGTCAGACTCCGATTCTAGCAGAGATCTGATTCCTGGAGCCTCCTGCAAGCTAGTCGAGACGTTTACGAAGCAGCTATGGGGAGACCCGTGCTGGTGAAGACACTAGCCCGGCCCTCAGGCAGCTTCCCACTCAGCTTTCACACCATCTTCTCTCTTTTTTTATTTTTTATTTTGGCCCAGAAGTACAGGGGAGGCAAGGCAGAGACTGAGGCTTAAACTGCGAAAGCCAAGAAAGGAGGTATCCCACCTTCTCAGTCAGTTGTAAGTAGGTGGTGAAGGCCAGGGGGAACATACTGACAGGCATTGTCAGGAGTTAGAGGCCACCTTGAAACAAGGCTTTGTATTTGCCCAGACCTGGCAATTTTGAAGCCTTAGGCAAATAGCATGTAATGGGCCCTCAATCAACTTTGTGCCTCCAATTTGGCAAAGGAGGGGTGTCATTAACAACGCACACCATCTGCCAGCCTCTCCTTTTAACTAATTATTCTTGCTAACTAGGTGCTAAGCTCAGTTGTTTCTACACTGCTAGAGGAATACCCAGGCTGTCAACGTGTTCATTTAAGAAAAAATTAAAGTCATAGACTCCAATCAAACCACCACCGATGCTCTTGTTCATGCATTCTAAACGTTGGTATTGTAGCTCAAAGTCTCAGTCRTCTGCCTTTGCTCCGTGTGAAAAGCCTGCTGACATGTGACAGGCAGGGACAGAACAGAAGGTAAGTGATGTGTGCCATGCTCTGTGACTGTCTGGGAAGGGGAGAGGGTAGTGGACTGTGCCAGAGGGTGTTTGYCATCTTCTGGCTTCTGTTTCCCTCCCTGTTCAYGCCTTTCTGCACACATAGGGGAGAAGTCTTTGTTGACTGAGCATCATAGAATCATACACGTTCATGAGAAGCTGGGTGCGAGAGATTATGCTTGTGATCCCAGCTCAAGGGAAGTCGAGGCAGCGAGTCACAGGTTCAAGGCGGTCTGAGCTATAGTCTGAGATCTATAGTCTGCCCACTACAGAGCTACAGTCSGAACAAGACCCTGCTTCACAACCCCAACCCCCAATATAGAAAGCCACCCTCCAAAATGCCGAAAGAGAAAAGACCACGTTGAYGACTGTCAGACTTCGCTCTAAACTGTACGGTCACCACACTAGCGTGCTTTGGACTGGTCTGTTTTGACAGTTATTTACTTAAAACAATGTATGATCAAGTGGGGAGCCTGGCTTACGCCACCACAACACTGTTGAACTTTGGTGCAGAGTGGGAGAGGCTGTGGGCTGCAGCCACCTTTGGGGA
>BDUI01012803.1:14599-25604 GCA_002335545.1 Apodemus speciosus | reverse complement strand
TGCTGGGGAGTCTTCTGGATATATGCCCAGGAGTGGTATGGCTGGGTCCTCCGGAAGTATCATGTCCAGTTTTCTGAGGAACCTCAACTTCATTTCTAAAACATTTTCTAGATGAAGTATTTACATCAGCCATCTTACACAGTACAATGCAGATGACATGGCTCCCCCTTCTGGCTCCTGAGGTATCTGCTCTCAGGCATGTTTGCAAACTTCTCTATGTTGTTTATTTCTTTTGTTACGTCAAGAAACTTTGTCTTTAGTAGAGAAAATCCTTAGTCAAGTTCTGTACAATATGAATTGTGGCCTTGTTTTACTTGGATATCTGTATCCTTGTTCATGTTTGGGAAGTTTTATCTTGAAGTAAGATTTCTMCTCCTTTAGCATCTTCAGATTCCCCTTGAACTTTGAGGTATGAATATTTGCCTGTGTGTGTGTTCCAAAATTTCCATAATCTTTCATCCCCCCTCTCCTATAAAATAAGCTTTTTCATAAACCCTTGCTACAAAAATCACGAGTCAATTATTTTGTATATTTCTATATTCTGCTCTTAACATTTTTGTTTCTGGATTTTCTTTGTGTTTTATTCTGTGTATTATATTTTTAAGCTGAAGTGTTTTTGTGCTTTAACTTTTATATTTCTCTGTAAAGTTTCTGATAAGACTGCTGCATTTTCCTCTGTGTTCTCTTAAACATTCTTAACTTTCTTTGAAGGAGTTGTTTTATATTCCCTGCCAGAGAGTTTGTGTACACTAGTTAGCATCTGCTCCACTCTGTTAACAGACAATTTTGACAAGTCATGTTTCCCCGAGTGTGCTTGGTCCTTGATTGCATGCATCATGACATGCAATGAAGTATTATTTGTTGCAGGCGTTGTACTCTGGTTTGGTTTGCTCCCTCTTTCCAGAAATTCAAAGCATGCTGATTATGTTCTTTGACACTGAAATCACTTTTTGACTTCGGCACTAGAAGCTGTTGTCATAGTGCCAAATCTACTTAGAAATCCAGGTCCAGCTTTGCCTACAATTGCAGTTGGTGTTTTTTTTTTCAACTTGAGCAAGGCATCTATATAGTCCATTTCTTCAAACCTCTACTCTGATGCCATTGTAGACCTTGGTGCCTTCTCAATCATCACTGACATGTAACTATGGATCATAGAATTCCATCCAGTACTGAGTAGACTTACCATGTGTTACCAGCTCCAGTCTCCTGTTTAATACTTGTAGCCATCCATGCCACAATACTCTGCCATATCTGTGACAAAAGCTTGTGGAGCTCAATACACTACTGAATAAAACTAAGGGCCACATTACTATGTTCTTCTTATTTCTTAGATGGATATGCAGCCCAAGATGACTGCATTTTGCATTATTCAGTTTATTTATCCCCAAACATAGAAAACTAAAAGGTACATAATGTAGTGATAAATCTCTGCTGCTTTTAACCACCATTGAAAGCAAACTTTATAATTTGGGGAATGAAGAGGCCTTTAAAGATTACTACAATGAATGACTTTTAGCTTATTTTCTATGGAGAATTTACAAGCAAAAATGTATAAAAGTCATTTTTAAGCAATAACCTACCAGGAGGTGGAGTACCGCACTGGTAAGGGTTGCAAAAGGAAAGAACATTCAAGAAATTTAGTCTATATTCCACAGTTTCTCCCCCCCTCCACACACACACACACACACACACACACACACACACACACACACGGACACTAGTACTATGATGTATATCTGTAAGACTGATATTGAATAGCTCTGATACTTAAGAAATCATCAAAAAAAGTTTAAGTAACTAGGTTTTGTATGTGGGAAGAGTCCAAATACATAGTGATACATATGTCTCTTAAAGATTCAGAGTAAGTAGAAACATACCATAAATGTAAGGGTGCTTCTACAAACAGAAATTGTTATTGAGCATTGGGCACAGGTTAGTCAGTGTCAAATGTGTATGCATATCTCATCTTCCCAGCACAACAGCACCTGATGAATAGACAGGGCAAGTTCCTTGCTCAAAGTCACTCTGTTAGTCACTGGGATTTAAACTCAGCTGTGCTCAGGTCTAGATACCATTTCCATAGTGAATACTTTTCAATCCTCAGAGATGATCTATAGGTTCCTAAATAGTCTTCCATGGGCAGATGGCTTRTGATTAGAACTTAGCAGACTAGGAAGCAGTAGACAGAGAACAAACAAGAGGTACTAAGAGAGCTCCTAAGGAGAACCATCGAAGTGAGATGTGAGAAACTCTGTTGATGAATAGAACAGGTGAGGTATAGGAAGGAGAGAGAGAGTGGCAGTGGTAGAGCAGATGTTAATAAAAGAAAAGGTATGTTTCATAGCTGATGTGGTAGGATAGACACTTTCAGACCTGAGTAAACTCTTACTATACAGCAGAAAAGCCCTATAACATGCAGGAACTATGAGGGGAACATGAGGTGAATTCACAAAGTTGAGTGGAGCAACTGTGGGCAGGGGATCCTCCAGTGGGATGCATATTAGGAGTAGATTCCTGCAGCAAGAGACCATTTATCTATAGTGATCCCTTTCTCTGCCTCTCCCTTTAGGGTATATGCTCTGACAAGATTGAAAGTGCTCATAAAAAAAGTTGAACTCTAAAATTTAAGCCACCTTAGGTAAGAAAACTGCTGCTACCTTACTTAAAATTGAGTCTTCCCTCCTGTCTCTCATCCCCACCTTGSATAGTTTTAAAATATAATTTTTGAATAAAAATATATGCCTTATTCACCTGATAAGCATCCAAGGAAGAGACAGGAGTCCCAGCTCTTACTTGTTCAACCCAATTTCTAAAGGCAGTCAGAGTCACCTTTCACAAGCAAAGTTTAGATCAAATCAAAGTTAACCCAGACTCCTTACATCGTCCACACCCTGCTATGCTGTTAGGCTTTTCCTGGCTTTCTGATCATCCTTTCTAGTCACCAAGCACTCTTCAAGCCCACAATGCTTAGAGAGCACATCCAGACCAGCCTTTCACTCATGGACCTGTTCATGATCCTTTCCTTCACTCTGTCCCAGCTTCCACACCTCAGAATGGCCTACCTGCTACCATAGTTAAACATTGCCACACAGTGGTTTCTTCATAGCTATCCTTAATTGCCTGAAATTACTAGTTACTTTTTTTTTAATTGCACCTGTGCATGCCATCTGTCTTTCCACACCTGGACATAAACTGCAGGAGAAGGCTCTATGTTTGTCCTTTGTGCCTAGAAAGTTAGCATTGCACTGGGACTCTGTCTTCTTTTTTCTCCTTTGATGCTCATGCCTGTTGATATTATATCCAAAATATTGTTGCCCATCTCAATGTMATCAAACTTACCTCTGTATTTTCTTTCAGTGGCTTTCTACTCCTCAGCATAGATTTAAATCTCTTACTTAATTTTAGTTGATGTTTGTATAGAATAAGATAAAGATCCAGTTTCATTCTTTTGCATATGAATATTCAATTTTCCTAACACCAGCTATTGAATAGACCATCCTTTTTCCATTATGTTTTTTTGAGACCATTGTTGATAATTAATCATGTGTGCGTGCATGTGTGTGTGTGTGTGTGTGTGTGTGTGTGTGTGTGTGTGTGTCTGTGTGTGTTTATTTGGAGGAGGCATGTTCCAAAGGTCAACATGGCTGTTTTATGTCAATACTACATATTTTATTGCTCTTGATTTATAATGCATTTTAAAATCAGGAAGTATTATGTTTTTGTTTTTCAATGGAGATTGTTCTGTTATTTGGTGTCTTTTGTGATTTCATATGAATTTTAGGATTTTTAAATCTTTCTGTAGAAAAACAACTGGGATTCTTATGGAGATCACAATAAATCTGTAGATGACTAAAAATACTGTGAGCATTTTATACAATGTTAAATTATACAGCATATGAACATAAATTTCTTTATGTTTATTTATGTCTTCTTTATTGTATTTCAACAAGGTAAAAATTTCTGTACATAAAAAGCAATAGCTTAGAAAAACCTACAAACTGAGGAACACATGTGATAAAAATATGATATCCAAAATAATATAAATAACTTCTACAAATTAATAGCAATAAAGATAGTAATAATTTGATTTTAAATTTGRGGCTAGAAACAGRGCTGARCTGGATATAATGGTGCACACCTAACTGGATATATAGTTATTTTTTYCYTTTTTTTATTGGATATCTTCTTTATTTACATTTCATTTCCATTTTCCTGGTTCCCCGCTCCCCAAATGTCCCATATGTCCTTTTCCCAATTCCAGGGGGTCTGATATCCTCTCCTGATCTCTGCAGACCAGGCACATATTTGACACACAGACACATATGCAGATAAAATATCCATGATGTGTGTGTGTATGTGTGTGTGTGTGTGTTTAACTTAAAAAAGAACAAAGGACATTAATAGACATTTTACCAAAGAATCTATAGAAGTAGTCAACAAGTGTATCTGAAGGTGGTCAATACGCTTACGTTATTAGATCATTATAAAAATAAAATCAAAACCACAATGGAGAGCTGGGTCTGTGTCCTAGTGGGTAATGGGATTTGTTGCCAAACTTAAGTTTGATTCTAAGACTGAATGGCTCCTGCAACTTGTCCTCTGATTTTCACATGTGTGCTATGGAATGTGAGTAGCTGTTTGCATTGAATGTGTGTGTGTGTGTGTGTGTGTGTGTGTGTGTGTGTGTGTGTGTGTGTGTGTAAATAAATAAATAGCTGGGCATTGTGGCACACACCTTTAATCCTTGCACTTGGGAGGCACAAGCAGGTGGATCTCTGAGTTCCAGGCTAGCCTAGTCTAAAAAGTAAGTTTCAGGAAAGATGGTTCTACACAGAGAAACCCTGCCTCAAAAACTCTCAGAATTGAAATAAAATAAATAAAATAACCCATAATGCATTGTTACCTCATATTAGCTAGGATTGCTATTATAAAACACTTGCAAAAAATAGTTTGAGGAAGAAATCTGAAAATTTGATACTTTGTAAACCTTAGTGGGAATTTAAATGGTGCAGTCACAATACTAAACCAGTAGACTCAAATATATAAAATATACCAATGATTCCAAAATCCAAATTCTGAGCTTAAAGACAATTAGATATTATAATCTCGAAGTAATTTTCCCTATTAATGCAGAGTCACTCACTATAGTAAAAGTACTGAAACAATCCCAAACATGTGTCCAATCGATACATACATAAAGAAAAAGCACTATGTACTTACTGTGGAGTAGTATAGTGGTCCTTYATAAAAAGAGTGTAAGCAATCATGTTGTGGATGATCAGTATGGTGAGGGTGCTGAGTGGTCTAAGCTAGTTGCAAAAGGATAAACTATGTGTGATTCCATTCCTCTTAGGTATCTAAAATAGTTGAACACATAAAAATAATAGAGTAGAATGAGAATTTGAAGAAGTGGGATATGATGATTGATAGGTATAAAGTTTTAGACATGAAAGGCAGGGACATTTTTGATAACTGTGTGACACTGTGCCCATAGTTAACAACAAAAAATAACATACTTAAAACTTTTTTAAGCAATACACATACTAAATCTTTAAAAATAAAGTATTCTGTACCTAGTGTGTTTTTATAGCATTCATCATTCTCTCTCTGGCTGATCTGGGTCAGTATCAGCAAGTCCTGCTGCCACCTTGAAGCTTATCACCCTAGAAATTGGCCAGTGCTTTGCATCAATTTCTGGATCTTCCCTACAGATGCCAAATTTCCAACCTCTATGGACCTTTATCAGATGGTGATAGAATGAGAAAATGGTTTGCTAGTTATTTGGGTGGAGAGAAAATGTTGGGAAGACAAGAATTTCCTAAGCCAGGTAGGTAGTATAAAACTATCCCTAAATAAGAATACATGCAGGGGCAGAGGAAGGTCATGTTTTCCTTCAACTCATGCTGATGGTGTGGAGAAGACAGGATTGAGCAGGCTTTATGTTTTCTAGGAAGCTATGGGCAATATAGCTTTGTGATGGTTACTCTCCCTTCTACATGACACTCTGTAAGACTCTGACAAAGAACTCACTATTATCTTACTAAAACCATTCATTTAGTCTTTTACCTGCTCTAGTTTCTGACTTTTAAAAGGAAAATTTTGTTTCATTTATCTCTGAATTCCAGTACATAGTTCAATGCCTGAAACAGGGTGTGCTAGTTCAGTGTTAAGTGAATATGTTTTTGAGGCACACCAGAGTGAGTTCTGCTTCCATACTATGGATTTCCTATGGTTTTGAAGTGAACTTGCCTTGCATATAACCACACTATGTTGTAGTTTTGTAAGATCATACCTAACATGGGCCCATTGTCTGCGAAAGCAAGTGCAGTGGAAGGAGAGAGATAAATCTGAAACTTGAGTTATGAAAATACTATTCTGTTTATATCATTACTCAAAGAGAAACATAGACATGTGGTTTACACAAAACCACAACAAAACTTTATACAAGTAAGTCGCTCAGTGTCTATGAAAGAGGTGTCT
The DNA here is from genome assembly GCA_002335545.1 of Apodemus speciosus. Classification (NCBI taxonomy): domain Eukaryota; kingdom Metazoa; phylum Chordata; class Mammalia; order Rodentia; family Muridae; genus Apodemus; species Apodemus speciosus. The sequence continues at coordinate 19,124 of BDUI01012803.1, read as the reverse complement.
GTGTGTGCTCATGCATGTGTGTGTGTGTGTGTGTGTGTGTTCGTTTGCGTGTCCTTCTGCATGCCTCTCTTGGAATGGAGTAAATGAGCTGTTGTTCCCGTAACCATCTCCCACAGATTTCTATTTACAGCACACATTCAGCAAGTATTTATTGCACTATACATCACAAAGGCACCTATTGGTAGATAGCCCTAGACAACTGTTGGGTTGCTTTGGTAATTATTCCCATCCCACAAAGGAAATGCTTTCCTAGTCTCTTCCCTTACTCTGCATGACTTCATTTCTTGGAAAGTACTGAGTTCTTATTCAATGGGGCTGGATCTATGCCTGTTTTGGAAATGTCTGTTTCTGTCTTCAAGGGCTTGATAATTAGAATAATAAATTCTATACATGTGTGCCTAAGAACTGAGAACATTTTAGGATTCTAATAGATCTAGAAAGACTAGAGTGAAGGCAGTGCCTATCATTAGATATGTGTCTTAGGGGATGAGAAAGGATTTGTGATGAAGCTCACATTTCGAGTTTCTATTTAAATTGTCTTTTTTCCTTTTTTAATATATGAGAAACTCAAATATAGAAAAAATGCTGTATTTAATGAGGATGGATGACCTCATTCAAGTTCTGTCCTTTCTGTATGGAGCTAAGCTCCATATCCATTTTGTGTTCAAAGTTAGCTTTGGCCTTCTAGCTACATAGAAATTCTACTCTTTGTCATTAATTCTCTGCAGCCTTCTATGTCCATTCCCAGAAAACTCCAGTAGCAGCTCATCCAGGCTCCAAGCTTTCTTCAACTTGCTTCCTTCCCAGCCTGAACCACAATCAACCTACCTCTCTCATGTCTTCTATTGTGAAGAGTAATGTCTTATTAACCTCATGGATAATCCAGGGCTTACAAACACCCAATTTTACTACTTCTTGACTTTCAGAAGGTGGAATAATCTGTAGGTGCAGTCTTGGTCATCCCAGCCCATCCACCCTATTGTATCATGATTCTGTTTGGCAAGTTCTTAAAGTTACCTGTCTCAGAAAGTCATAAATTTCTGCCCATAACCAGATTCTCACTAGAGATGCAATAATAAGAGGCTGGAGATATGGCTCATTTTTTAAGAGTATTTGCTGCTTTTTCTAAAGACCCTGAGCTCTGTATACTCACCTGGAACTCCAGCTACAGTAGATGTGACTCCTTTTTTCAAAACCATGGGCATCTATGCATATCTGGCACTCACTCACACAGATACACACACATACGCATAAATAAAACGATAAAAAAGCCTTTTTAAAAAGGGAAAATGGTATTAAATATTCATATGTCGAGCTTCCTTATCACCTTCATTGTTAGTTGACTTTATTTGTAGAAGTGAACAAATTGAATATGAAATTTTACATTAGTTCCATTGTCATCGATTCCTAACCCTGTGCTTAGACACATGGTAGGTGTTCAGCAACAGCTAAATTGCATTACTTGTATGTTTTCTTTTAGTATCTACCACAGAACATTGCAGAGTAAAGCACCTTGGATAATAGTGGGGCACACTCTGTGTATGTGTGTGTATACATGTGAATATGAGAACATGTGGTACAAAACAAGAGAAAGAGACCCACCCTCACGGAAGCTTGTCATGACTCAGAATTCCAGACACAATGTCTGATCTTCCTACCTAGAAGCAAACAAGATACCTGCTTGTCTGGGTTTCATACACCCACAAGAGAGTATTGTACTTGTTGAGGGTGTGTATGGAAAGGGAGGTGGAGGCAGAGAGGCAGGAAGGAAGTTACCATTGTCTCCTTCTATTCAGCCATAGCTTCACCATTGAAAATAAAGGAATTTATTAGAGACCAGGAACCAGATACAATGAGACTTAAAGTTCCCACTGATACTGATACTGACTTTAATTCCTTTCCGTTGTACTTTCTTGAATTATTGTGTTCACTTTGTGGGATTGCTTCCCATCATTCCTATATGAAAAACCAAGTCTTAGATTCTATCACCTAAAGTGGAATTATCTTTCAAGTTGTGTATTAAAGTAATTTCCTTTTAGGATCTTAAGAAGTAAGCAGTGAACTTACATTTTACTGATGTTTAGTATTAAAAGGGTGCACCATAGCAGTATACACACATATATGTATAATTTATTTCTATATAATTATTATATAGATATATAAATTCTATACATTTTATAAATTATATAAATATAAATACTTAATATATATTTCATCAAAACAACTTTTCAATGTTCTACATTTTGTTAACATTGAAAATCCGAAGGTTGCACACCAGCCTTTGTGAGAACGTTTGCTATAAGGCAGTGGATGGAAGCATCAGTTTCTCGGTGTGACCTGCTGAAGCAGGTACGTATCTCATATTAAATGAAGACGAGAAGCATATCTGTCACGGGGCAGAAAAGAGATGTTTATCATTCTAAAAACATTTTTATTGTAAGAACAATGCAACAACCTTTTGTGGGAATGACACTATTAACTTTTCATGGTTAACAGTCACCTAGGTAATTTAGTCACCCTTTGGAAACATTCTGCTTTTTTTTYAACTGTGATTTATTTATTTCRAGTCCCCTGTCCCAAGTTTCTATCTAGCTATAAAGTCAGAGAAATAGAGGAGAGTGGCTTCTGAGCATCTGCTGTCCTTTAAGCAATTATATTCTTTCTTATGGCCTAATATCAAGACAGGGCCTGGAGAGATATTTCAGTAGTTAAGTGCACTGGCTTCTGCTCTTGCAGAGTATTCATGCTCAATTCCTAGCACCCACTTTGTGTCTCAGAACAATCTATAATTCTAGTTCCAGGGGATCTGACACATTCCTCTGGCCTCTGTAGACACTAGGCACCTATGTGGTACGGAGACACACATATAGGCATGCGTTCATAGACATGAAAAACAATCTAAAATAAAGTACAGAGGCATATTTTCATCAATGCTCAATGTTTCTAAATAATCATATTTCTTGCTAGGTTTGGTGGCTCAATCTTGGAAGAGCAGTGCTTTCAAGATGGAGGCAGGAGGACTAATGCAATTTCAAGGCCAGTATAGCATACATAGTAAATATCAAGCCAGCCTGAGCTATACAGTAAGACCCTGTTTTAAAAACAAAAAAATAAATCATCTTTCTTACAACTCTACCTACAAATAGATGCAGATGGGTGGGAAGAAATGTAGACAAGAGCTAACCCCTTAAAGGCAAGTTTTCCCATCCATTTTAGACCTGGACTGAGACTTTCAGGAAAGCCTGACACTTTATGTCCAGTTTAGTTTCCTTTCTCTTCCCATTTCCTCTGAGGCCCAACTCTTTAATATGGAGAGCAATCTTGTTTATTTTCTTTAGTTGACTGTATTTTCTATTGTCTTTTTTCTGATTCCAAACAGCATGGAAAAACAAGTGAGTCAGAGCCCTTCATATGGAGGAGGGAGATGATTTCTACCCACTTATTACATATGATATGATTACTTTACTCTTTGGTAGATCTAAATCCAGAAAAGTTTTCATAATTCTCCTGGGTATTCCTTAGGAAATAAAGACTTCCCACTCAGAATTTTCTCTCATATCAGGGAATATGTAGTAACTATCCTGTAGAACATTAGACACCTATAGATCTTAGAGATCTGAGCTATACCAAGCTAGGACTCCTTCCAGATCAGCATGTGTATTTCTTAATACCTCATTGGCATATCTTAAAAATTATTTTGAACAGTGTTTTATAAGTACATCTTAAGATAAATGACTGCCGAATCTAAAGCTGAGTGGAGGGTAGATTCTAGAAGAGAACCTGTGTTCTCTACCTGCCTGTTATTTACATTTTCCACCCTACTCATACACTTTGCTTGAACATATAAATGCCTTCACCTTCCAGCTTTGGCTTTTATAATGTAATAATATAGTTTATCTCTCTGAAGAATAGAGGTGACCCTTCAAAGAGACACAGGAGTAGAGCAATACCATTTGACAGTTGTTTTCACTTGAGGACACCTAGTCTGTGTCTTCACTGACAAGAGCTGAAGCTAAAGGGACAATAGCCACTAGAAACTTTATATTCATCAAATGAATTATTTTGGTTTCCTGCCCTGACTGTATCCATTTAAAAACATAGGGTTTTCCTTAGAAATGCTGTGTCTGTATTGTAAGGAGAGAAAGGACAATCACAACAAATGGGAAAACAACCACAGTTGTCAGGCAGGAAACTGTTACAGAGGGTCTAGTTCTATCTACCATTCTGTTTAAACCTTTCCTCTGAACTTATCCAGGGACCAGGGAGGAGAGCTGGGTTCCTATAGATTCCTTGTGAAATGACTGAGCCCCAAACCTCTCAATTAAAAAGAAAAGGAAAATAAGGCAATGAACTGCACACCAGGAACTGTAGCAGCTCCTTTTGCATGGGATATAACACATGAACAGGGTGTGGGGCAGCTGGAGAGCAGGAGGGTTCCCTCATGTTGGAATTCACACTCTGTCCTGTAGGTGGAGAAAATGAGGGTCTGCTTGAAGACTCAATGTAGGAGGGTAACATTGGCTCA
>BDUI01012801.1:44113-58753 GCA_002335545.1 Apodemus speciosus | reverse complement strand
GTAGGAAAAACTTTGTCCTGGTTGTGGCTTTTGACCACACACACACACACACACACACACACACACACACACACACACACAGTGTGAGAAAGCTGACATGAGAAACATAGAGAACACTGCTTCAGGGAGGAAATGTCAACAGGTACTGAGAAAAGTTAGTGCCTGGGTTTGTCAAAATATGAAAACCTGTGAGTTCATAAGCAAAATAAGACATTTGTGGTGGCTAAGAATTCCAAGGCCAATACTCTAGAAAATTCTAGGCTGGGCCAGCTTCCTCATAGRCAACTTCTTTCTTATACCCTTACACCAGGAAGGACTTGTTGCAAAGGAAGTAGCTAGCCTCTGATTTCAGAGATTCTTTTGTCAGAATCTTCTGAAATCTCCATTCCCTACTACCATTGAGGGTAAGTAGGCAACTTAAAGATTCAGACAGAGCTCTGTACCCCTTTTTTAAATTTGTTTTTTAAATTTGGTTTTCTGGAGTCTAACTTCTTGAGTTTTTTGTAAATTTTGGATATTAGCCCTCTATTGGATGTAGGGTTCGTGAARATCTTTCCCAATATGTAGGTTGCTGTTTTGTCTTATTGACAGTRTCCTTGCCTCACAGAAGGTTTTCAGTTTCATGAGGTYCCATTTAAYCCAATTAAAAATGGGATACAGAGGCAAACAGAAAATTTTCAACTGAGGAATCTCARTTGGCCAAGAAGCACTTAAAGTAATGTTCAACATCCTTAATTGTCAGGGAAATGCAAATCAAAATGATCCTGAGATTCTACTTTATATCAATCAGAATGACTAAGATTGAAAAGTCAAGTGACAGCACATGCTGACAAGGATGAGGAGAAAGAAGAACACTCCTCCATTGCTGGTGAGATTGCAAAGGTACAACCACTCTGGAAATCAATCTGAAGGTTCCTCAGAAAACTGGAGATAGTTCTACCTGAATATCCACCAGATATACCACTCCTGGGCATATCACAAGGACATGTGCTCCATTATGTTCATAGCAGCCTTATTTATAATAGCCAGAGGCTAGAAACAACCCRGATGTCCCTCAATGGAAAAATGGATACAGAAAATGTGGTACATTTACACAATGGAATACTATTCAGCTATTAAAAATGAGGACATCATGAATTTTGCAGGCAAATGGATGAAACTAGAAAATATCATCCTGAGTGAGGTAATTCAGACCCAAAAGGACATGTGTGGTATGTRGTCACTGATATTAGCCAAATGACCATATGAAGCTTAACAAGGAGGAAGACCCAAGTGTGTATACTTCAATCCCACTTAGAAAGGGGAACAAAATAATCACGAGAGGCAGAGGGGGGAGGAACCTGGGTGGAGAAGGAAGGATCATAGGAAAAGGGGGGCAGAATCAGGTATGGGGTAGAGAGGGGAGAATCCCAAAGGACCAGGAGAATGAAAAGAAATAGGCAGCAGCGGAGATTGGGGGTTGGGGGGAACCTCTAGAAAGTCCCAGATGTCAGAGATGTGAGAAGTTCCCAGGACTCAATAGGGATGACATTAGCTGAAATGTCCAACAGTGGGGAGATGGAACCTAAAGAGACAACCTCCAGTAGATAACATGGCCCCCATCTGAGGCATGGGGACAGCCACCCACCCCATCTTCAAAATACTTGACCCAGAATTGTCCCTGTCTAAAGGGACTGAAGGGACAAAAATGGAACAGAGACTGGAAAAAAAGACCATCCAAATACTGGCCCAACTTGGAATCCATCCCTTGCACAGGCACCAAACCTATTACTGCAGCTATGATGTACTTGAAGACAGGAGCCTGGCGTGGCTGTCCTCTGAGAGGCTCTACCAGCAGCTGACTGAGACAGATGCAGATACTTACCTCGAATCATTGGATTGAGGTCGGGGTCCCTATGGAAGAGTTAAAAGAGCTGAAGGAGATTGCAACCCCAGAGGAAAAACAGCAACATCAACTAACCTGGACCCCTCAGAGCTCCCAGAGGCTAAGCCACCAACCAAAGAGCATTCATGGGCTGGTCCAGGGTCTCCTGCTACAGATATGGCAGAGGACTGGCTTATCTGGCCTCAGGGGGAAAGGATGTGCTTAATCCCATATAAGCTTGATGCCCGGGGTGGGGAGTGGGGGGGAGAGGGAGGTGGGAGTGGGTGGGGGAGCAGAACTCAGGAGGGGGAACCAGCAAAGGGAGCAACATTTGGGATGTAAATAAATTATTAATAAAAAAATACAAAAAAATCAGAGGGAGGACTAGTGAACTTTTTGGAATGTGGTTACTGATGAAAGAGGCCCAGGAGTCACCTAACTCAGGATTTTAAGAACCTGAGGGTAATGAATATGAATTTAAACAAAAAATCAAAGACCTAGAAGGATTTTCATCCTGAAGTACATAGTCGGACTTTGTGTTTTAAAAATTGTAAAAAACAAACAAACAAAAAACAGAGAGAGAAAAGTGACAGTAACACATGCTAAGAGACTCTCAGTCTGGAAGGAAAGAGATTGATGATGATGATGATGATGATGATGATGATGATGGTGATGGTGATGGTGATGGTGATGGTGATGGTGATGGTGATGGTGATGGTGATTTGATGTTGATCTGTATCGCTGAAGATGATGAATACTTGCTATTTAGTATGCCTTTTCCTTGTGGCATAGCATGATGGTCCCACTGGTATATTGAAGTAGCTATAACTTTGGCTCAGTAGTTATGGCAACCAAGTAAACAAAGCAACACAGTGATAGGTAGGTCTATGGGAATGTCAATAGAGCTGTTAATAATCTGAACAGAGGTGAGGGGCTCACAGAACCCTCATCTGGGATTCCAGGCCTTATTTCCTTTTGTCTTCTTCCCCAGCTACACAATGACTTTGGAATAGTAGTGTTTACACTAAGTGCAGGGTTAAGTGAGAATGAGATTCTAAGAAGAGCTTCCATGAGGTCATCGATCATGATGGAGTGGAACTTCTCAGTGGTTGGTTGGAGTCACCCCAAGCCCTGCGAAGRGCCCCTTAGTCTACATTCTGTAGGCTAACCAAAATCAGCTCACCTAGCTGGGACTCCCGGTGAAATCCTAATTCTGTGTGCTGTCTTTGCATCTAGAATGAACACATGTTTGTCCACACCTCCCTAGTAAATATTGGTACCACATGTGGATGTGTGCAGACATCTTCATGTTGAAAGCAAAAGCTTTGAAGACCGATTCAACATGAAAGGAAGTTTAGGATTTCTCACCGTCTGCAGTGAGTCGAAATGAACTTTATAACTAAAGATGGAGATGATGTCAGAAGGGACTGCTCGTTCRCATGAGCACTTGATGTAGTGTATCTATCACGACCTGGCATTCCCTGCCCTCTAAGAGATAAATACGCAGAGAAGGTTAGTTTTGCTGAACGTTTACCATGTTTCTCACGCTGGGAGGATTAATGCTTTATTCGAAAGGAAATCATTTCCCCACGCACATGCCACAAGCTATTCATCTGTGAATATGATAAGTTGGAACGATCAAAGCCAAATCTATGCATATATTTGCTGGGTCATATTCCTACTCTCCATTTTCCACAGGTAACATCAGCTGTCCACTCACCTGCACTCATTAACAATAGGAGTTGCTGTGCGTGGGGGCGGGGAAGTGGGTGTGTTAGGYGGGAGAGCAGTGAGYTAACTGCTGTGTGATGCTACAGGAAGTGGCAGCCTTTCATCTCTCTGGAACCTTAAGCCCAAATAAACTCTTTCTCCCATAAGCTGCTTTTGGTTAAAGTGCCCTCTCACAGCAACATAGAAAACCAACTAATACGCAAAACATAAGAAATAAATAAAACTATATCAGGGGATTGGTTAGTAGAATGAACAAGCAGCAGAAGGGCGGGGCTAAGAAGGCTGGTGACTGCTAGAAACCGGGGCTTCCACAAGAGACTATCGGCAATCTGTATACATTATGTATGCAGATTATATGCATATATAAATGCATACAGTATATACATACATGCATGTATTTGTACACATATGATGCACACACTCATCTCATACATATAATCTACATACATTAATGGCGCGCCCAGGCCTTCAGTGTTRACCATAAGATCCATGGCTAGAGCCCCCAGGCCACTACTGTCTGCAGATCTCTCTGTCAGAACAAGGCGTCTCCTCTCAGCATACTTCCTGTTCAGGCGCACAACAGGACACCTGAGAGCTGAGGCCTCTCTCACAGTGAGCAGGAGCAGACATGACTGTCTTCTGTGCTTGACTTTCTTCGCCAGGGCTTCGTACTGCTGACAACATGTGGGTTAACAAGAGAAAAACCAAGCAAGGCTGTTACCCCTGCAGCCCGCACCACACTGGTGAGAAGCTACCGTCTCTGAAAACCACTCTCAATCTACTCACCGCCTTGGGGTCGGTATGGAAACACTATCCCAACAACAACCATCAGTTAAGTCCAAGAATGGCAAGACAAAAAGGAACAAGGAGTTTCAGACTAAAGAGTAAAGCCAGCTGGATTCCACCGACACCTGCTGGCCTCACATCTGGTCAGATGAACAGCTGTCCCCAGCAAGGGAAGATCCGCATCTGTCCGAAGCGGTGGGTTAGAAAGACCTTGTATCTGTGGGGATCACCGCCCTCCCTCTCTGCTGGTTCACCCAGCAGGCCATGTGAGCCCGCTTGCCCCACACAGGCAGGGCACACGCCACTCTAAAGAGGCCTGGGAGCCAGACACACAGATGTTCTCTGTATCTCGTCAGGGGACTCTGCACAGCTTGATCTCCCACACTGAGGACAGGATCTGAGGAAGGGCTGATTGATGGCTTTGTTATAGGGCGCTCCAGCTGAGATGGGCACCTTAGGGCTCCCTGCAGATGAGAGTGTAAATGAGACTGAGCAGGGAGTGGGTTTCCAGCTGTTTCTTGGCTTCTTTGCACGGTGGACTGAGAGCGTCTGTGCACAGGGTCAAGGCGCCCTCTGCTGGGCTTTTCGTGGAAGCGCTGGGGATTTCACACTTTTGTGTCTCCAGTCTACCTCGTTTTCTTTATTCAACACCCAACTGGATGACTCATTTAGAAACACGATCCATGAGTCCGAGCTTTCTTTCCCTACCTCAGGCAGTCTCTCTTTCATGTGAGATAGACAACTTCATTCTGATGGCGGGTCAGCAGCAATAGGTGGCTTTCCATGACATTGTCACAAAATACCCAAATCTTCAACCTCGAAAAAACTGGCTCCTATGAGCTCCATGGTTGGTATGTGACGAAGTCAGGCTGGGTCAGGAGGAGCCAAGGAAACAGCTGGTAGGAAACCTCTAAAGAGGGATATGACCCTTGGCGTGTTTGGGTGAATGAACCTGTAATTGCCAATGAATATGTATGTACTACATATGTGTGCATGCTCACATGTGCATGCATGAGCATGTGAATGTATATGTGTGCATGCGTGAATGTATGTTTATATTGCTGTGTGTATGTATGTGTGTGTTCCACTATCGCCTTGAAGGGCAAGCCTCCCACTCGATCTGACTTCTCAAAAGACCCCAGAGCCTCTTCATCCAGCCACACCGGAGGCCAGACCTGTAACGGTCGCCCCTTGCAGGGTATTCAGCCAACCAACAACCAAATGTGCTTCCTTCTTCTGGAGTTCTTAGCCTGTTTTCAAAACAGTACCGGCATCATTTGAGCATCGCTTGTAAGTAGTCACGGTGTAGATTCTGTAGCTTGGATACAGAAGATGCTGAAGTGAAGAGAGATTTGAGGAGGACAGCGGACAAGACTGGTACAGAGCCTCCTCAGAAGACAGCAAATGATAGTACTTCTGATGGAACTCCTACTGTGTTCTAGGGGTGACTGGGCAGGGCAGCTCGGTGCTACTCAGTGAAGAAAACCAGAGCTGGGGATTCAGGAAAGTACGACATAAGGAATAAACTGCTTGCTAGGGAGTAGTTATTTTCAATTATATTGCTAAGAAGTAGATATTTACAACAATTATATTATATTTGAAAAGTCAAGTACCTAGGAATTGAAGCAGTTTGATTTAATAGCCCCTGATATTACATTCACAGAGAATTTGTTTAAACCCGCAGATTGTGTTCCGTCCTCCTGCTTGGATTTTGGACGGCAACAGAGAAGGATAAAGGCGCCATCTAGTGGCCAAATAATGAAGTATTTACAAACTGAACAGTTGGCCTGCGATGGTGGTCTCTCTCTCAAGGTGGCAGGATGCTCTGGAAACTTCAGGAGGTGGGAAACACCTGGAGGAAGTAGTTCACTTCTTCTTGTCCTGCCATCTGGCTCTAGTCCACCAGGCCCCCAGTGTTGGGGGTCAAGTTATAGGAGACTGGACTTAGACACCTTCTCTGAAGTTCTTGACATTGAATGGTGAGTCTCAGGGACCCGAGAAACAACTAACGCATAGTTTCAAACGATAACAATCTACAGGTAAAGGCAGAAAAATACTTCAGTGGAATCCATCGTTCTGTAACAGACAGGGGAAGCTCGTCTATGGGAATCAGAGCTAGCTCCAGGAGAGGAAAGATTAAGTGAGAAAAGTCCCAGAGAGTATTCCGATTTGCAGCTCGTTGGTGTGAAGTGAATCTCCTCAGTGTATTTTTTTTCCTTATAGCTCATAGCATTTTCTATGTACTAGATATTCAGAATTAAGATGTTGCACTTGTACTGAAAAAAATTAAGATGTAAATGTTTCTTAAATGCTTCTCAGAGGAGACAGAAATACCTCCTCAATTTTCCATGTGAAAAGACGGCATTTTCAAAAAATGGTCTTGGTTCAACTGGCAATCAGGATGTAGAAGAATGCAAATCGACCCATTTGTGTCTCCTGTTACAAAGCTCAACTCTAAGTGGATCAAGAACCTCCACATAAAACCAGATACATTGAAACTAATAGAGGAGAAAGTGGGGAAGAGCCTTGAACACCTGAGCACAGGGGGAAATTTCCTGAACAGAACATCAATAGCTTATGCTCTAAGATCAAGAATTGACAAATGGGACCTCATAAAATTGCAAAGCTTCTGTAAGGCAAAGGGCACTGTCAATAGGACAAAACTGCAACCAACAGATTGGGCAAAACTCTTTACCAATCCTACATCTGACAGAGGGCTAATATCCAATATATACAAAGAACTCAAGAAGTTAGACYCCAGAAAACCAAGTAGCCCTATTAAAAATGGGGTACAGAGCTAAACAAAGAATTCTCAACTGAGAATACTGGATGGCTGAAAAACATCTAAAGAAATGCTCAACATCCTTAATCATCAGGGAAATGCAAATCAAAACAACCTTGAGATTCTACCTCACACCAGTCAGGACGGCCACTTACACCAGTCAGGACGGCCAAGATCAAAATCTCAGGGGACAGCAAATGCTGGAGAGGATGTGGAGAAAGAGGAACACTCCTCCATTGCTGGTGGGATTGCAAGCTGGTAAAACCACTCTGGAAGTCAGTTTGGCGGTTCCTCAGAAAACTGGACATAGTACTACCTGAGAACCCAGGTATACCACTCCTGGGCATATACCCAAAAGATACTCCAACATGTAATAAGGACACATGCTCCACTATGTTCATAGCCAGAAGCTGGAAAGAGCCCAGATGTCCCTCAACAGAGGAATGGATACAGAAAATGTGGTTCATTTACACAATGGAGTACTACTCAGCTATTAAAAACAATGAATTCGTGAAATTCTTAGGCAAATGGATGGAGCTAGAAAATATCATCCTAAGTGAGGAAACCCAATCACAAAAGAACACACACAGTATGCACTAGCTGATAAGTGGATATTAGCCCAAAAGCTTGGAATATCCAAGATACAACTCACAGGCCACATGAAGCTCAAGAAGAAGGCAGACCAAAGTGTGGATACTCTGAGATACTTTCTGAGGCAAGCAAATCAGTATGGTGTGTCTGCAAGGTACCACTTCCTGGGAAATCGCTCCTCCTATAGACAGTCCGTATGGAAATGAGGAAGTCTGCCTGTACAACTGCAACTGTTTGTCCAAACCAATTTGAGAAAATGCATAGAGAAGACCGAAAAGGCCACCAGAGAACTCAGTCAGTAAAAAATGCTTGCTAGGCAAACTTGAGGACTCAAATCGGATTCCCAGAACCTACAGGAAATTCGGATAGCTGGCTAAGAAGGCACAGACATTTGTCACCAAATCTGGACACCTAATGTCCTTCCCTGGATCTGAGAATGAGGGAAGGAGAGCATTGCCCACTGCCCTGCACACATACTATGTGACTTGCACATGTGCGCATGCACACCTACGCCCAAAGAGAGAGGGGGAGGTCATAGAGAGAAACGAGGCAGGGGGAGGTGGGAGGGGGAGACGGAGAGGAAGAGGGGGAGAGAGAGAATGAGATTGATTGATTGAAGTTGAACACTATGGCATGTCTTCTTAATTCCAGTTTGAGAAGGTAGAGACCAAAAGGTCCCTAGACTTGCTGGATAGCTAGCTTAGCCTAATTAGCAAGCCCCAAATCCCAGTAAGACACTCTGCCTTTGAAAAGCTAGGGTAGATGGCACATGAGAAACTGCAAGGTTGGTAGCCCCCACCAGATATATACTTAAACATGAACATGCACAGATACACACACACACACACACACACACACACACACACAAAACCTAACAGACTTCTCAAAACCCATCACTGAATTGGGTCAGTCTTCCTTTACACAGGAGAGGAATTCATATAGGCAGAGAAGAAAAGATTCTTGTAAATGAACATTTTGAGCTCCTGTCTGCATTTCCTTCTGGTTTTGATTTTGCATTTAACAACTCTTTATGTGGTTTCCTCCACATTTCCACCCGATCTCTTGGTGCCGGCCAGGACTGCCTCCAGCGGTGGTGCTAGCTGGGAAGAAGTGGGAATTTAGGGAGTGGGGTGTCACCGGGAGAAGTAAATGATTGACAGTGTGTCTTAAGGACGATTCTTGTCACCAATGCTTTCCTGTTCCCATTTGCTTCCCGGCTACCGTAAGCTGAGCAAACTCCTTCTCCACGGCCTCCTCCATCCAAACCGCCCTGCCTCACTTCAGGCTATAGCAACGGAGCCAGCCAACCTGCTCATAAGCTGAAACCTCAGGAAAGGTGGGCAAAAGAAGTTTTTCCTTTCATGAACAGAGACTAAAAAGTCAAACAGCACCCTTCCTTGGTACTTTCCTGGTATATCTGCTGTGCTTTTATTTTTAAAATCTCCTTGCTGTGTTTGCTTCCTTGAGCAGTAGCTGGATGCAAAACAAACAAAAAAACCTGTGATTCTCACAGATCAGCAATTCTGAAAATAATAGTTTTCTGTCTGCATTTTCTTACATACATCAAGCAAGCCCCTTCAGTTGGTTACAGTGGAGGCTACAGCATCCCAGTGTCTTCATCAGAGACAGCAAGGTCGCTTCTACGGAATCGTCTTCCAGGGCCACTAAGTGAAGTCTTTGACACCGTTTGAGTTTTCTCCAAAATCCAGTCCATATACTTGGCCACGTTGGTGTAGACCCCTGGCCTCTCCTTCTGACCGCAGCCTTCGCCCCAGCTTGTGATGCCTACCAAGTGCCAAACACCATCGTGTTTGCAGGACAGGGGCCCTCCAGAATCTCCCTGTCAAAAGGGGGAGAAAAAAAGACACATGCCTGGATTACCTTAGGCATTTCCTGGATAATTAAATAAGTATTGCTCGCAGCAATTTTGCCTAATATTCTGGCCCTCTSGAAAGCATCTAAACATCCAATTGCTTTCCTTTATCCAGCCTTCCTATTGTGGAGTTTAGTTTACCTACAACAATTTCCACCCAGTGTCCTGCTTGTGATGGCTATTCTGCGTTGTCAAGCTCACACGCCTGGGGAGAGGGAACCGTTGCCACCAGCCCAGCACGTGAGCACGCCTGTGGGGAACTTTCTCGACCGCTAATTGATAAATACATTTTTTTACAGGAGAAATGTAGCACAACACAAGACTAAACACAAGCCAGTAAGCAGCACTCCTCTGCGGGTCTCTGCTGCATTTCCTGCCGCAAGGTCCCTACCTTGACTTTCCCCTGTGGTGGACCGTGTAATCTGTAAGCTAAAGAGACGCTTTCCTTCCCTGAATTGTGTTTGGTCAGTGTTTTATCACAGCACCAGAACGCACGCCAGGACTCTGCTCTGCGGTAGAGTGGTTTGTACAAATGCGTTAAGCATTCGCGCCAATCGGACATAACCAATTGCTTGAGACAGTCTGACCTTGCACGTATCCGTCCCCCCTTCTTTGTAGCCTGCACAGATCATCTTGTTGGATATTTTATGTCTTCTGTATCTCGTCTGACATTCGTCATTGGACACCAGTGGTACCTTGGCTTTCTGGAGAATATTTTGTACTTCATCTGGAAAAGGTCAGATTCATGTTTTACTGGGATAATTATTATATGCGTATGTACAGCATATTAAAAAGTCTAAATTTTACATAAAAAGCTAGGAGAAAAAATTACTAAGCTTGATTCATAGGTCATTTTTTCGAGGTATGGTGTATAAAGAAGACATTGTTTCTACTATCGTGTATATAATTTTATTAATGTTATTAAGTTCAAAATTAACTGTGACACTAAGTAGAATTTCTTTTCAGGCAAAATAATTAGAAACCATTCTAGAACCTTTACAGAGTCCCACACTAAAAGTCTCCAGTTAAAACGGTCTTTAGAGGGGTTTAATCATATTTAACGTTTCTGATCAGATGTATTGATCTTTGTTATCTTCCTGTAATTGAGTAGTAGTATTTTATTCACATTTTGGCCATATGGCTAGATAGGAAACAGAGGGACTGGTTAAGCTCTGCTCTTTGATTCCAGGATAAAACAGAGAGAGAAGCATGGCTCGTTACCTCTTGAGCCTGTGTACCCCCATCCGGTCACCCAGCATTCTGTGTGCACTATGTTCCCATCTCCTTTGGAAGGCAGGCATATTGGCCGCTGAAAATCTAATTTTGAAAATCACAGTTTAGTCATCAGAAGCGGCTACGGTTTGGATCTGAGGCGTCTCCCCAAAGGCCCATGTTCAAAGACTTCATTCTAGCCCGTGACACTGCTTAAGAGATGATGGGAGTGGGGCCTGAGGGAGGAAGTGACGTCATTGAGGGTGGGGCCTTGAAGGGGCTATTAGGAAAACAGCCCCTTCCTTTCTGCTTCCCGGCATCCAGGAGGTGACCAGTTTGCTCCTCTGCACATTTCTTACCCAGGGCTCCAAAGCAGTGGAGGCCTCCAACTACAGGCCGAAGCCTCTGACATCGTGAGAGCCCATATTACCTTTCTTTCTTACAAGGTGGTTACATCGGGCATTTTGTCACAGTGGCGGAATGCTGACCGAAGCCGAAAGAATGCCAATCACTTGTCCCAGAAAGGGTTATTTCATGCTTTCTTTCTTTATGATATTCACGTTATCTTTTTCTCATATATTTCATGTCATGTGTTCAGTGGCGTATATAAAACATCCCAAGCAGAAGGGACAAGAGAAGGGTAAGACATGCCTCTTTACGCCAACTTTCATTTATAACAAGGTTTAATATTCTGTAGCATTTGCTTAACCGTGTTATCAAGCCCCTTGTTACTAAAGCAAAATGTCAATTATTATTCTTATTGCTTCTGTATTTTATAAAACGATGTCATTCTATGTATCTGAGGAAGCCTGAAGGCAAGTCTGTTTGCACTCTCAAAGCGTGATTTAGTATTGTAAGGCAAACTGTCTGTCTCAACAGAGTGAGGCCATCTTTCCAGACCTTCCTTGTCTGGCTGTTGATTGCGCCCCATAGATGAGACTGTGAGTCTCCTAATGTGAATGTTTTATCTAGGTCACCTAAAACTCTATATACCTGTGTAATTCATGGCTGATTCCAGTTTTAACAGGGCAATATCATACCCACTTTCTGCTGTCGTATATTGATCATGAATTATCATTTCTTGAACCCTGAAGAAAGCAGTATCTTCATTTATTTCTGATTGATTTACAATACCACCGTAGATACGTAGATTTTTAGGTGTCTCTATCCTAAGGAACAAACAGAGCGGGGAAAAAAAATCTACCACTAGGCATTTTTCAAATATTTGTGTTTCACAGTTATTTATACTCTGCAATTATTTCTACCTTTGTGTGGAAAAAAGTGATTTTATTCTCAAATAATGTAATCAAATATTTCCTGTACAGTGAAAGGACTGGGTTAGTACTTACACTAATATTGAACACATTAAATAAATGGTCTTTCCATTCTCCAGCATATTCGCAAGCTCAAGAAGAGTTGGGTATTATTCTCAACCTTGATTTGGACAGAATTTAAAAAATAATCACTATGACTTTCTCTATTTCCTCATATGTGCTTGTAAAGCAGACTATTGATCTCAGTGTAGTGCTGAATTACAAGTATGTGCACTCATGCATGGAAAAAAATGAACAAAACAATTAACACGTAAACCTATGTCAGGAAGCAACAGAGACACTAAAAGTAGCATGGAAAAGCCTCACTTAACCGAATTTCCTCGAGATACACACTTCTCCAGCAAAGTTGCTTACATTTGACCAATACTGAAAAAGCAGTGTAAGTGTGGGCATCCGGTTAGATGGTGTGTGCTGAACTCTGTGCATTCGTAGGGAGAGGAAGAGAGAAGAGGGGGACCTGGATTCAAAGAGCTGGAAACTGTGAGCTTCCTTCTGGCATGTGTGCCTGCTCCTGGGACCAGCAGGAAGCTGCTGGAAATAATCTGCATTTGAATGAAAAGGCAGAAGTGTGCAATCAGCTCTGCCCCTGCACCTGTTCTACTGCGGCCAAATGATGAGTATCGTTTCTGTGGGCATCATGTGGGCATCCTCTCTGCCCACAAGGGGGAATTAATTTAGTAAAACAGGACCGTTTACATTTTTGAAGTGTTCGTTTACTATGATGATAGTCCCTGATTTCACCTATGCCTGATGATGGCGACCCCAGGAGAACAGCAATAAGACTCACCCAGAGAAACAATGAGCTGCTGTCAGTATCCACTGGTTTCCGATGATGGCGCCTCCACATAGGTGGCCCTGGCTGGTGTGCAGGGCCACCTGCCACGGCCACTCACCCTGTACAGACGCAGTTCCTCCGACCACCCTGGGCTTGATTTTGGTTGTGCACACTGCAACAGAGAGAGTATGGTTAGCAGTTACCTACCTACCTGGCCCTTCTGTGATAGGAGAAATCCTGGAAGCCTTTCAATCTATCAGCAGGAAGGTAACAAAGTTAACGGGTGAGCGGTAACTAGGACACATTATCAGTAACTCAAATGCAAGCCTTCAGAAAAAGGTCTATCTTGATGTCTGCTCCATTATTTACACAGAATGCTGAAAACTTACAGTGCTCAACATTGCATTCGGGTTGAAGAAATCCTTCTTTTAGTGGCATCCGTCACTAGGTGTCTTTAGAAAGACAAGTTACGGACGGGCTAGAGAGGCGGCTCAGCGGTTAAGAGCACTGACTGCTCTTCCGAAGGTCCTGAGTTCAAATCCCAGCAACCACATGGTGGCTCACAAGCATCCGTAATGAGATCTGACGCCCTCTTCCGGTGTGTCTGAAGACAGCGACAGTGTACTTATTTATAATAATAAATAAATCTTTGGGCCAGAGAAAGCAGGGACTGAGCCAGCAAGGTTAACCAGAGCGAGCGGTGCTGACCACCAGAGAGTGGGGTTGACTGAAGCAAGCAGAGGTCTTAAATTCATTTCCCAGCAACCACATGAAGGCTCACAACCATTTGTCCAGCTACAGTGTACTCAAATGCATAAAATAAATCTTTAAAAAAAAAAAAGGAAAGTCAAGTTCCATTAGAGACTTACAACAGTAAATATGACAAATGCCTTGGTTAGATGGTCCCTCTTACATACAGGGATTGTGTATCCTACCACTGTCCAGGGTTACCTACTTCTCTATGCATCAGAAGGCATACAGGTTTATTACCCTCCATATTTTCTCCTCTGTCAATCTACAACTCATCCCTTCACAGGCCAGATAATATAACTTCAACAGAGACAAACATAATGAAGGCAGAAGGGGTGAGAAATGCAATCTTCAGTTTTATCAAGGTGCCTGCTCTGGGTCCCAGTTCTTAAACCATGCTCACATCACCTAACAGTCTTTTCTCATTGCCCCATCTAGCACAAAGAAGTAGAATTAAGACAATAGTTATTTTGAATGTTCCTTCTTATTAGCTAAATTCATCATGAGCAAAACCCAGAGTATAAAAAGTACAACTTAAGTAACTTTCTTAAGAGGCGTGAGTCACCCTGAGATTGCCATCAAACCCCTGAATTCTAGGAAGGCGTGTGTTCTGGTTAGGGCATTGCAATTGTTGGGACAAAACACCTGTGATGGTTTATACACACTGGCCCAGGGAGTGATACTATTTGGAGATGTGGCCTTGTTAAAGTAGGTGTGTCATTGTGGGTGTGGGCTTTAAGACCCCCATCCTAGCTGCCTGGAAGTGAGTATTCTGCTAGCAGCCTTCAGATGAAGATGTAGAACTCTCAGCTCCTCCTGCACCATGCCTGCCTGGACGCTGCCATGCTCCCACCTTGATGATAACGGGCTGAACCTCTGAACCTGTAAGCCAGGTTAAATGTTGTCCTTATAAGAGTTGCCTTGGTCATGGTGCCTGTTCAT
>BDUI01012798.1:33680-44290 GCA_002335545.1 Apodemus speciosus | reverse complement strand
AAATGAAAACTTGGTTCAGCCCACTTGGTCAGCAGTCTGGATCGAACTTCCGGAGTCTGATGCTGGGAGGTTGGTTCATTGCAGCACATTTAAATACAGTATAATTTGGAAAAACATTTCCAGGTGTAACACAATCCCCGGTACACAAGGAAGCATAATTATGTTGAAACTCAACTCAGGCTGTGTCTCATTCCCGCCAAGAAGATGGGTTCTGGAGCTAGGCTGGCTGTACTAGCTTAAGGGCCTAAGGAAGTCTCTGGCATAGTCTCTGGCGCACAGCTAGTGTAAGGGTCATTTGGGATATGAGCCCTCCAGTCCTAGGCGTAGGAGCTTGAGGAAGCCTCTGGATATACAGATAACATAAGGGTCATTTAGACTATTAGCCATCCCCCAGTCGTGGCTGTGGAAGCTTGACATGGCCTGATCCAGCAAAAAACACAGAACACCAGGCTGTCAATCACCTCCAATTCCCAGCCTTCTGGATGGCAAAACAGGAATTTCCTCCTTTGAGGAGACACACCTGTGTGATTAACATTCCTGGTTTTCTGTGGGTGCAAGGACCTTCAAATGCTCCCAACATCAATAATACTGAAAATTATGTTGAGATGTCAAGTTTTACAGTGATTATTATACTAAAACTTTTGTCGGGTGACAGTGGTGGTACACACGTTTAATCCTAGCACTTGGGAGGCAGAAACAGGTAGATCTCTGAGTTCAAGGCCAGCCTGGTCTACAGAGTGAGTTCCAGGACAGCCAGGGCTACAGATAATCCCTGTTTGGGTAAACAAACAAACCAAAGTTTTGTGATGGTAGGAACTTAGAGCAGTTCATAGAAAGGTTGCTCTGTATGTGTGAATCCTAAGCATGATTCCTAGCAGCGCACTCAGACAGGAAGTGAAATAATAGAATGTGTGATTTATTTCAGATAATCTTGTGAGGCAAGTAACAGATAAAGAGAACAGAACAAGTATATTTTCCTAGTATCTGAAATTGTTTTAAAAGGACAAGTAGGGGTTTGGTACTACCATTTCTATTATTCATAGTTTTTCTAAATGTATCTAATAATTCTTAAAGGTTTAAAAATGAACCAAATGCTTTCTAGTTAAACCAGAGAAATTT
Organism: Apodemus speciosus; assembly: GCA_002335545.1. NCBI lineage: Eukaryota > Metazoa > Chordata > Mammalia > Rodentia > Muridae > Apodemus > Apodemus speciosus. The sequence goes on along the minus strand of BDUI01012798.1, from coordinate 43,171 downwards.
TTGCCGCTTGCAACCAGTACTAAGAGTAAGAGTTACAGGAGTAGGATGTATCCGTAGGGGCTGGGAAGATGCCTCAGCATTGAGAGGACCTGCAGAGGACCTGCAGAGGACCCGCAGAGGACCTGCAGAGGACCCGCAGAGGACCCGCAGAGGACCTGCAGAGGACCCGAGTTCCTTCCCAGCACCATTGTGGCCTCTCACAAACACCTGCAACCTCAGCTCCAGGGGCATCTGATGGCTGCACTCACACACAGGTCCACATATACACGCAATTAAATAAACCTTACACATAAATAAAGTAAATCTTACAGAAACAACACAAAACTAGGAGTAATTACCTCAATATAAAGCTTTTGGAGGCTTTTTATTGGGATCTGCTCAGTGGTTAAGAGCACAGGCTGTCCTTCTAGAGGACCTGGGCTCATTTCCCAGCACCCACGTGATGGCTCACATCTTGTAACTCCAGTCCCAGAGGGTCCATTATTGCCTTCTTCCAGTCTCCAAGGACATTAACCTACACTCCTGTGGTACACACACATGTATGCAGGTAAAACACCCTTACACACAAAATAAAAGACCTTCAAAATAATCTTTAAAAGAAACGAGGAGTAAGTGTTTTTGGTAGAAACTCCTTCGGTGACCTGAGAGATGTTCAGTGGTTAAGAGTATTCACCACCAAGCCCAAAGGTGCCTCAATCCCCTCAACATGGAGAGGCCTCTGACCTCCACAAGTCCCCAAGTGAGGGTAGTAAAAATAACTGTTTGCAGGGTGGTGGTGGCGCACGCCTTTAATCCCAGCACTTGGGAGGCAGAGGCAGGTGGATTTCTGAGTTCGAGGGCCAGCCTGGTCTACAGAGTGAGTTCCAGGACAGCCGGAGCTACACAGAGAAACCCTGTCTCGAAAAACCAAAAAANAAAAAAAAAAAAAAAAAAAAAAAACCAAAATTAAAAAAACCCGTTTGTGTGGGAATCACAGTGGAACAGTTGTGGAATGTAAGTTTCCAATAGACACACTAGATACTATGCTCCTCTTACAGAATGTATAGTCCGCCCCAGATGAGAGTCGAGGAAGACTAGCAAGTACCATTATTACGTTGCTAAGGAACCAAGTAAATTATAAAAAATTAGCTTGTCAATCAGTTCTTACCATTAACACAGAGAGCTTGTGAGTGAAGAGAGTAGAGAGCAGTGGGGACCAGAGGGAGAGCAGCTATCTGGTAGACGAGACGAAGGGCAGAAGGCGAGGCAAGCTAGGTACAGACTAGAACTGGGAGGGCTCTTCCTGGGTAACAGACTGGAAACATTACCTCCCGTCTGACACTTAACACAAGGAAATCTAGACGCCAGTCAAAGAAATGCTTTTCATACAAAAGACTAATACTTCAAGTGCCAACAGTTTGTTTTTCTCAGAAGACAATAGAATGTCATCTTAAAAGCTGCCATGGTAGATAAGTAAGACCTGAACTCCATGTCCAATGGAAGTATCCTTCAGGAATAATGACAGAATTATGACAACTTTATAAATGGGAAACTAAGAGATATTTGTCTTCAGCAGACCTGTGCTACCACAAGTGACAATGGAAGTTCCTCCTGTGAAGAGGAAAGGGCACTGACACTGCGTGGGACACCGCGTGGGACACCGCGTGGATCCTCAGGAGCAGGCGAAGGCAGCAGACATGGTAAATATCTGCCTACAATAAAACACTGTTGTTATCCTTCTGAGTTCTATTAAAAGATGTATGGATAGTCAAAGCATAATAGCCCCCGAGAGTTTTCAATGTAGTTACTGCCTACATATATAATAACACTAATACATAAAACTTAGAAAAGCTGGGCGCAGTGGTGCATGCCTCTAATGCCAGCACCGAGGAGGTGGAGCAGGAGGTTCTCTGTGATTTCGAGGTTGCAGTGGTCTACATTATTGAGTACCGTGACAGCCAAGACTGCAGGAGAGACCCTGTATCAAAAAACAAAAAAACCCCAACCAACCAAACAAAACCCCCAAAGACCAATAATAAAACTCACAAAAACAAGAAGGAATGAACAAAACAAAACAAACAACAAAACCTTCTATAACATAACAAGAAAATATATGACATGGGAGGAACATGATCTCTGTTGACATTTTACAGAAAAAAAAAATAGCAACAATGTTCTAGTTGAACTCTGAAAGACTGAATCAGAGTGGCCAGAGAGATGGCTTGTTAGTTATAGAGCACTTGCTGTTCTTCTAGAGGACCCAGGTTCAGTTCCCCGTACCTACAGAATGGTGCCAGCCATCTGCAATTCCAGGTCCAGGTGATCTGATACCCTCCACAGACACCAGTCATACATGGGGTACGTGTGTGTGTGTGTGTGTGTGTGTGNGAGAGAGAGAGAGAGAGAGAGAGAGAGAGAGAGAGAGAGAGAGAGATCTATATATCTCATTCACCCAGAACAAATAATAAATACATCAAATTTTTACATGACTGAGTTGTATATCATAATTGTAGAGAAACTACTAAATAATACAAGGTAATATACTTAATGAAGCAATAAAAACTTTAAAATGAAATGCTAAAAATATTTGCATTATCTTTTAAAATTATGCAAGAGAAGAAATAAGAGCAATTACAACAGAGTTAAAAAATAGAACCAAGGGCTGGAGAATGGCTCAGCAGTTAAGAGCACTGTCTGCTCTTCCAGAAGTCCTGAATTCAATTCCCAGCAACCACATGGTGGCTCACAGCCATCTGTAATGAGCTCTCATGCCCTCTTCTGGTGTGTCTGAAGAGAATGGCGTTGTACATCAAACGCCATTCATCAAATAAATAAATAAATCTTTTAAAAAAATAGAACCAAATGATAAAATTGAATAAATCTAATTAGATAAATAATTATCTTAAATATTAAGTGCTAAGTACTTCAGTTTTAAAGAAATTGTCAATGCAGGTATGAAGACCATCAAACTATACTATGTGTAAGAGCGTCTGAGCTGGCCTGTGGTGGCTGGTCACACACAGCTTCAGTCTCGGCACTCAGGAGGCAGGGGCTGGTAAGTCTCTGAGTTCCAGGCCAGCCTGGTTTACAGAGTGTGTTTTTGGACAGCCAGGGCTACACAGGGAAACAGTGATTTGAAGAAACAAAAATGAAAAAAAAATTAAAAAACCAAAAAACAGTGTAAGTATAAAAAGTTCACCTCCGTTCAAAATGAAGACTAGCAGCTAGCTGTGGTGGTGTGTGCCTGTAATCCCACCATTTGGGAAGCAGAGGCAGGAAGACCAGAAAAGAATTCAGGTGAACCTTAGCTACATGGCACCATCCAGGAGAGCCTGGGATATGTCAGCTCTCCAGACAACTAAGAATAAAATACAAGGAAAGAAAATGAATGGACAAAGTTATACAAGGCAAATACTAAATAAATACCATATGCAAAGAATAATGTCTTTAGGAGTGTTCGGTGGGTTTAAAGGCTGACAGTAAGATCAGAGATAAACAGTAGTATTCTGACATTAAAAGTGCATGCTTTATTGTGAAGGTAAAAGCRTGGCTGTGTGTATTGACTATCATTTTTTGTTTGTTTAAAGATTTATTTATTTATTTATTTATTTATTATATGTAAGTACACTGTAGCTGTCTCCAGACACTTCAGAAGAGGGTGTCATATCTCATTACGGATGGTTGTGAGCCACCATGTGGTTGCTGGGATTTGAACTCAGGACCTCTGGAAGAGCAGTCAGTGCTCTTAACCACTGAGCCATCTCTCCAACCTGACTATCATCTTAAAAATACTAAAACAAACATTTAGGTTGCAGTACATTTTAATATCCTAAATGGAAAAAAAAAACAGGGAAGACATGGCAAATAATTTTATGAACTCTCTTGATCTGATTCATATTCAGGGAATACTACACCCTACAAGTTCTAAACATGAATTTTTTTCATGTACATGAAGAAACATGTACATGAAACATCTGATGGGTGATTTAAAAAGTAGTATATTCTCTTACCACAACAGAATTAAAATAGTATCTAACAATAGAATTAAGTAAAATAGCAAATATTTTAAAATGTAACAACAGACTACTAAAGAAATTAGAGAAAAAAGAAAAAATCAAAAGGAAGATTAAAAACCACTTCTATCCAGATTGTATGAAAGTACAGTGTACTGAATTTCTGTGAAACAAATCAGCATTTGCAGGTCACAAAGCTCTCACTGCTTTCGTCAGAAAAGAGGAGAACTGATTGTACAGGGAGTGTTGAGTGACTCAGCATTGCCTAGACCCCAGGTTCAGTCACAGCTCAGATGTACTATAAAGCCAGTGTGATGGCACAGGCCTTTAGTCCCAGAACTCAGGAAGCAGAGGCAGGAGGATCTCTGAGTTTGAGGTCAGCCTGGGCTACCGAGGGAGATCCAGGACAGCCAGGGCCACACAAAGATTTTCTGTCTTGAAAACAAAACAAAAAAAAAGAAACAGAAAGAAGAAGCTATAATGAGAAAATAYAAAGTTAATCCAGTGAAGACAGACAGACAAGAACTGACATCTGCAGTCCAGAGCCAGAAAGTAGAATACCAAATCTAACTCTGAGAAGATAACACTGACTGCTGAACACCAGGCAGTGGCATTGCAAATCTCAGCACCTGTGGATCTCTGTGAGTTCGAGGGCAGGCTGGTCTACAGACTGAGTTCCAGGACAGCCAGGGCTGTTACTCAGAAAAACTCTGTCTCAAACTAACTAACTAACTAACTAACTAACTAACTAACTAACTAACTAACTAACACTTTAAGGAATATACAAAATAAATCCTATAACAAATGAAAGAATTTATTTATACAAAGGATACAGCATTAAGATTTGAACGTAATCTCTAATTTGTATACACTGGTGGCAGACTATTGACTTATTTGCATGTCTGTTTGTCTGTTTATTGCAGGGAGGAGGTCCTGGGGATTGACCCCAAGCTCGTGTGCACACTAAGAATGCGCTGTAGTCCTAACCCCTAGATTTGGGTTTTAAAAATTATACTAGATAAACAATACTTAGGAATAAGATTTTTAAAGAAAAAAGGGGGGGGGATACACATGCTCTCTATCTGGAAAATTTTAAACTTTGATCACAGCCTTTTGCTATATGTAATTCTGAAGAGAGAATAAGCAGAATTTTTAAAAATAACCCAAAATAGCAGATACACCATGTTTATGGTTTGTAATATTCAAGATTATTGAGATGCTGCCTCTAACAAAATTGATCAATATAAAAGACACAGTCTCAAAATTCCAATGGGGAATTTGAGAGCACTTGGTAACCTAATTCCAAAATGAAATCTGAAAACTAAAGACCAAAACCAGGAGTAAGCCATGCAGTTTTAATGCTATGTGCCACGGTGTTGGGTTTCCACCCGCGGGGCCTGGGCAGTTCAGTGAGGATATGCACAGAGTACAAAGAATAGATCTTTCCTCACAAAACAAACAAAAAGGAACACAAAGCAAACACAGACTTGAAGTCTAAACTATACATATCCAAGTTTAAAAAAATCTTTGCAACCTTCAGATGGGAAAATGATTCTTTATTAAAATAAAGGATAAACCATAAAAGAAAAAATGTATATTAACTTCTTCCAAATAAAAACAAAATTCTGGCCATTGAAAAATTCTGAAGAAAATGATGTCAGTATATGCATTAGAGGAAATCTTGGCAAGTGGATACCTCGAGGGTTTTGTTTATGGAATGTAGAAAGAACCTTGCCTCATAGTCCACCAACCAGAACAAAATGAGTCACATAACAAAATGGGCAGAAATTTTGCCTAGGCATACCACAAAAAGAGGCCATATATACAGGCAAACATAAAATAGACTTAGCACTGTTAGTCACACAGGAAGTTCAGAATGAGACCACGTTCATATTCATTAAAGTTGTTACAACTAAAAAGATGTCAGCACTGAATGTGGTGAGAATGTGCACTAACCAGAGTGGTCACACACACTGTGACCGTGTAAGATGGGACAGCTTTGCGAGCTGGCTTGAAAGCTGATTAAAATGTAGCATTTGCCTGGCTCTACAGCTCTGGTGGACTGCGTGCCAACATTTGAGGCTTTGAGTTTTCCAAATATGTGCACAGATACAACCTAAGAAAAATAAACACACTGGGCTTTTCAGTGAGAGGACAGACAGAAAGGGATGCGAGACCGATCAGTGCTACACACAAAGGAGCTCTGATGCCACCATAAAAGGCTGCATTTGTTGGTTCCGTGTATATGAGATATACAGAATATGTACAAAATGGTTGGTGATTTCTCATTCTTAGGAGAAGAAGGAATAACTTGTGTTTCATGTGTATGAGATTTAACTGTGTCATAATAAAAATGCTTTGTGATTAGGATTGCAATTTTGTAACAGTATAAATGTTACTAGATGCCACTAACTTAAAGTGGTCTGCTGAATTTTTGCCTGTGTGTGTACATGTGTGCTTTTGTGTGGCCTTGCATGTCCAAACACAGAGGCTCCTGCATGCTGAACTGTGTGTTCTACTATTAAGCTGTACCTACAAGCCTAACATGGATAGTTTTGTATTGCATGCATTCCCACATTAAGGTACATGCAGAGAGACAAGCTCACAACCAGATGCCTTTGCACAGCAAATGAAATCATTTACAGGCCCAAGTCACTTTCGCATCTTGTTATCCTTGTGAAAAAACTGGAGTGCCTGTTTGCTGCTGAAGGGAATGCAGACCCCTAAAATCACTCCGTAAGACAGCTTGTCCATTATGTAAGAAATTAGGCACAGGCCTGAGGAGTTAGCAGAGTCAGAAATGTATTAGCCACCCAAGCATGGTCAGTGTTTAAAAGCAAACATCATGATCCAGGCAAGGTGGCACACACCTTTAATTCCAGCACTGGGGAGGCAGAGGCAAGCAGATATCTATCTGCTTGTGTCCCAGGACAGCCAGGGATACACACACAGTAACCCTGTCTCAAACAAACAAACAACAGCAACACAAAAACAACAGCCAACAACAAACACACACAAGAAACACAGCCTAACAACCAAAAAACCCACACCTGTGTTCCCAGCTGGGGCATGGGGTCGGGTGGGGTGGGAGGTTGGCATGGGGTGGGGTTGGGAGTGGGGTGGAGGGGGATCTGGTGGCTGGCTGACTAGACAGTGAGCTTCGCATATGCACCCGTGCACAGATGCACAGACGCACGTGAACACACAGCTGAGATTTAAACACAAATGAAGCCCATGATCCCAGCCATTCTTCTCTGAGGACTTTGCCCAAGAATAGAGAGTTCGTGCAGACTCTTGTATTCTGCTACGGTGATTTACATAGAAACTTTATTTTTACTTTCTCAAATCGGAAACATCTAAAATGTTCAGTATGGGGTACATGAATATAGAAATTACAGACAAGCAATGTAAACTTGACACTGGTAGCTGAAGTGTAAAACAAGTGTGCCAAGTGGAGACGCCCGCCCACTTCTGTGTGTGACTCCACTCCTAAAATACTAAAGGCCAGGGTGCACGTCTATAACTGGCGCCATGAGCCTGCAGAAGACGTAACTGACTGGAATGCTCTAAGAAGAACAGAGAGCCCTTGGGGGAAGGCGTGAGATGCAGGCCAGCCTGGTCCACAAAGGGCTTCCAGAACAGCCAGGACTACAGAGAGAAACAGACACACAAACACATGGATTAATGCCCACTGAAAGTGAAGCGGATGCTGACTTGTCTGAGGTCAGGTGGGGACAGTGAAGGAGAAAGAGCTGCAAAAGGTAAGAAACCTGTAACTTGTAAAGGTACCCCGAGGGCTCTCGCTGTTTGAGTGCGTGCTGGTCTGTCACAGGACCTGGGTTTGGTTCTGAGCACACACACTGACCCGCACACAGCCTGTACTCATGTGGGCACATGCACACACATGTACTACATATTTCAAATAAAAACATGGCGTTTTTATTTAAAAACTGATTTCATACATTTTTGATTGTATTCTTTCCCTTCTCCAACTCCTCATGTCCTCCCCACCTCCTGAACTCCCCCCCCCCCGTAAAGAGAGAAAGGAAGAAAAACAAAAAATGAGAACCAAACTAAGCAAAACAAAAACAAAAGTAAAAACAAAAGTTAAAAAAAAAAAAAAAGCACACACAAAAAACCATGGAGTCTGACTGATGCTTTTAATTCCGGTGCTTGGGAGGCAGAGGCAGGCGGATCTGTGTGAGTTAAAGGTCAGCCTGGTCTATAGATGAAGTTCCGGAACAGCCAAAACTACATAGAGAAACCCTGTCTCAAAAAAACAAAACAAGATAAGACAACAACAACAGCAAAACAAAAAACAAAACAAAATAAAAAGAAAAAAAATGTGGCTGAGCATGGAGGTACACGCCTTTAATCCCAGCACTTGGGAGGCAGAGGCAGGGAAATCTCTGTGAGTTCAACACCAGCCAGAGCTACATAGCGAAATTCTGTCTTAAAACAACTACAACAAATGAAAATGTGCATCTGGAAGAAGTAACAACATAATATTCATAGCAGAATAGCTTATAATAGACATATAGAAACAATYTGAGTTTCACCAAATGAAGAAAGAGAAACGTGTTATACATGGAATATTACTTATCCATAAAGATGAGTCAAGAACTGCAGATGGGCGGGGTGGTGACGCACGCCTTTAATCCCAGCACTTGGGAGGCAGAGGCAGGCGGGTTTCTGAGTTCAAGGCCAGCCTGGTCTACAGAGTGAGTTCCAGGACAGCCAGAGCTACACAGAGAAACCCTGTCTCGAAAAACAAAAAGAAAAAGAAAAAAAAAGAACTGCAGATGTTATGGATCCCCAGGTGGGGCAGTCTCTGGATGGCCGTTCCTTCAGTCTCTGCTCCACTCTTTGTCCCTGTATTTATTTTCTTTCTTTCTTTTTCTTTCTTTCTTTCTTTCTTTCTTTCTTTCTTTCTTTCTTTCTTTCTTTCTTCCTCTCTTTCTTTCTTCCTTTCTTTTTTTCTGTTTGAAGTTTATTATAATAAGCCAGAAATGATGACCTCAGTCATCAAAGACAGACAGCGATGCTGTGGGTGGTGATTGCACTCAGGCTGTTAAAGGGACTAATAATGAATAGATCTTTTTTTTTGCATTTTTTTATTCAATATATTCTTTATTTACATTTCAAGTGATTTTTTTCCTTTCCTGTATCTCCCCTCCCCGAAAGTCCCATAAGCCCTCTTCCCTCCCCCTGTTCCCCCATCCACCTCTTCCCACTTCCCTGTCCTGATATTCCCCTACACTGCTGCATTGAGCCTTTCCAGAACCAGGGTCCACTCCTTCCTTCTTCTCGGACAGCATTTGATATGTGAATTGTGTCTTGTGTATTCCAAGCTTCTAGGCTAATATCCGTTTATCAGTGAGTGCATACCATGAGTGTTCTTTTGAGACTGGGTTACCTCACTTAGGATGATGTTCTCCAGCTCCATCCATTTGTCTAAGAATTTCATGAATTCATTGTTTCTAATGGCTGAATAGTACT
>BDUI01012797.1:34074-52665 GCA_002335545.1 Apodemus speciosus | reverse complement strand
CCCGGCCCTCCAGCAATTCTTAAACAACAAAAATATTTTCTGTCTTGAAGGAAAATTTGAGTATGGTGTTGCCGAGGGAATTGTGGATCCTGGTCTAAACCCTATTTCAGCCTTTCGACTTTCGGTTATTCAGAACTCCGCTGTTTGGGCCATTCTTAATGAGGTAAGAGTGCATTCAGCCAGCAGAGCCGCCGGGCTGCTTCGGCTGATTTTGCAAAAGAAGACTTCTTGGAATAGCGAATTAACTGCTTTATTAAATCTTATATTCTTTTGTATTTCAGATTCATATTAAAAAAGTCACCAGTTGATCTGCTTAGAAACCAACACGTCCTTCCTTATGACTCTTGATTAAAGACAATTAGCACGTCCTCTTCTGTTTGGACTTGAACACTACCTCTCGTGAAGCCTACTGTAGATAAGATGATTCATTGTCACCTCCCCTCGGACAGGGACTCTTCCCACGGAGAACTGCATTCATTTGAAGCTAGGCTGTCTTCCAGGTAGAACTTGACACAAACGTCTTACAGTCCTGACAGCCTGTTAACATGACTGAGACTATTTTGGTATTATACTAATACACAAGAGTTGTACATATTGTTACATTCCTTAAAATTTGAAAAAACTGATGTTAAATACATTTTGTGAAGGGGGTACTTTTGAAGTTCACTTATTTTACTATTATAGACCCTCTTTTATAGACGATCAGGGATATTATATATATATATAAATATAAATATATAAATACACATGAAGATGTTATGAAGTTAATTTATTAGAAGCACTTAAGAAGTACATATTTTTGTGCAGTAAAGTTTTGAATCAATGCCTTTTTTTGAAGAAGCGGTTCCCCGGCTTTTTTAAGTTCTTTCTATATTTTTATTTGGAGATGCAGACATTATAGATCAACGCCATTTTCTCCAGTGCACTGCCATTCCAGATTGGTTCTAGATGGGTTTCTTAACTTGAAGTACTTTTATAATCACAGCAATTCTGAACAAAATATTTTCAGAGGCATTCGTCATTCCTAAAAATCAAGATTTTAAAAGACCAGTGTCCTCTCGAGGGTTATATTACTGTACTGTGTATGGTGTGTAGCCTCAGGAAACCAGTGTGATCGTCAGTGTCCGGGTGGGAGGCCCCTGCCGTGTCTCCACAGACCCCCTTCACCCATTCAGAGTTCCCTCCATTGGGTGATGGGGCCCCTTCCCCTTTTGCTGTCTTTAATCAGTAGTTAGACACACTGTCTCTTTTCTTCCTGGTTGGTCCTTTTATAAACCTGTGGTAGGTTTTGGAGTGCAGATAATGTTTTCTGGGTAATGCTGTTGGGTGAGTMCTATTGGGTATAATTTTACAACCAAAACTGTAATGTGGGGCTCTTGTGAAAGACAACTGTAGTGTTTTTGTTTCCATAGCATGATTTGCTCCGCCRTGTMACRAACACGGAGGTGAATGCTGTGCCCAGAGTGCATGTGCACCCTCGCCTGGCAGTCCCAAGTGGCACTAGTTGGCAAAAGTGCTTTACTCTTTCTTAGGAAGGCCAGGCAACAGTTGCAGTCTTCTCTGGCCCTCCAGGAGCTGCACATGTCCAGCAGGTGTGGTGGAGGCCCGGGGCTGAGGGAGGTCCCCGCTGGTGGCCTCCGTCCTGGAGCCTCCTTAGTTGCCCAGTGTGGGGAACACAGCAGTAAGCAGCAGCCGTTTTGTATGTTCTTACTGGGAAAATGTAGATAAACACTACTGTGCATGCGAAAGCCCAGCTGAAGCTTTTCTTGGTGTTCTGTAAGTTTCCCCTCTCRATTCCTTCAGCTTTTTAATTTCTTCTCTGATTTCCTATGCCCTGTGCCCACAAACATATCCTTAGAAAATGTATCTTGCCCCATCTTCCCACACTCAAGTGTGCAGCAGCAGGGCGACAGACTGTGAGACCATGCAGATGTGTGCAGGCGTCTCTGCTTTCTCGGTGGCTTTGAGTTCAGGGAGGCCAGGCTTTGAAACTCCAGTGGGCCATTTGAATGTCTCTTGCGTGGGTCTTTGAGCATATGCACTCGCTGGTTTCTACTCATCTGTCTTGCCTCTAGCCACTCTTTTAGCTAAGTCCTTTCCTTCATTCAAGGAATCCCTCCCATTTCCCCATGAGCTCGTTCCCGGTGCCTGGAACGTGCCTGCGCCTCGGCAGGCTCTTTCGGCATCTGATGAGTCGATTACCTAGCCAGGTCGCTCACATCTCTCTCCTAGCCATGTTGGCCTGCTGTCTTGCTGTGCACAGGCACACTCTGTGTCTAGTCTTCATTGTGTGGGGTGTGTTCTCTAACACGCTCCAAGCCCTGGAGGCCACTTCTGTCTTCCACCACGTCAGGCGCTCCTCTGACCCCTCGGCATTAGTTGCCCTCTCCTTGGTACCGAGTTCAGCACTAGATTATCGGAAACAGGTGTGCTTGCCCCAAGCAAGAAGACTTTGTGGGAGCCCTGGACGTTGGTGAGGGTGAAGCCTGGAGGAGGTGAAGCCAGAGTGCTTAGAACCGCAAGGTGTCCATCTGCATTATCCTCTGGAGGCCACCAGCCAACTTTCACCCACATAGTGAATGGGAAAAGTGCCAAATGCAGTACTAATTATATCTGTGAAATAGGTCGTGGCTGGCGTCAGTGCGTATTTCAGACAGCCCATACTCTAGAGCAGTGCTGGCCTCTACAGAAGCCACAAAATGCATCTGTTGAAATGAAAAGTTGAGTTCTGTGTCCACCCTGGCGGCCTCCGGTGTGCTCAGTGGCCACATGGCCAGCAGCTACCATATTGGATCCCAGAAATATGGGACATTGACATCACCACGGTGGGAGGTTCTGCTGGTCACGTAAACATGAGCATTCTAGAAAGGAGGAGTAATGTATCCTGCTGCTGTGGATAAAAGCACACCCATGGATTCTCTGTAGTGCAGGTGAAGGTGTGCATTTTCGTGGGACAGCGGAGGTCGCCCGGCTACAGGTTAGTGTCCTAATTCTTCCCAGCATGCATTGTTTCAGTATCCTCAGGAGGTACGTTTGAAAAGCATGANAACACGGAGGTGAATGCTGTGCCCAGAGTGCATGTGCACCCTCGCCTGGCAGTCCCAAGTGGCACTAGTTGGCAAAAGTGCTTTACTCTTTCTTAGGAAGGCCAGGCAACAGTTGCAGTCTTCTCTGGCCCTCCAGGAGCTGCACATGTCCAGCAGGTGTGGTGGAGGCCCGGGGCTGAGGGAGGTCCCCGCTGGTGGCCTCCGTCCTGGAGCCTCCTTAGTTGCCCAGTGTGGGGAACACAGCAGTAAGCAGCAGCCGTTTTGTATGTTCTTACTGGGAAAATGTAGATAAACACTACTGTGCATGCGAAAGCCCAGCTGAAGCTTTTCTTGGTGTTCTGTAAGTTTCCCCTCTCRATTCCTTCAGCTTTTTAATTTCTTCTCTGATTTCCTATGCCCTGTGCCCACAAACATATCCTTAGAAAATGTATCTTGCCCCATCTTCCCACACTCAAGTGTGCAGCAGCAGGGCGACAGACTGTGAGACCATGCAGATGTGTGCAGGCGTCTCTGCTTTCTCGGTGGCTTTGAGTTCAGGGAGGCCAGGCTTTGAAACTCCAGTGGGCCATTTGAATGTCTCTTGCGTGGGTCTTTGAGCATATGCACTCGCTGGTTTCTACTCATCTGTCTTGCCTCTAGCCACTCTTTTAGCTAAGTCCTTTCCTTCATTCAAGGAATCCCTCCCATTTCCCCATGAGCTCGTTCCCGGTGCCTGGAACGTGCCTGCGCCTCGGCAGGCTCTTTCGGCATCTGATGAGTCGATTACCTAGCCAGGTCGCTCACATCTCTCTCCTAGCCATGTTGGCCTGCTGTCTTGCTGTGCACAGGCACACTCTGTGTCTAGTCTTCATTGTGTGGGGTGTGTTCTCTAACACGCTCCAAGCCCTGGAGGCCACTTCTGTCTTCCACCACGTCAGGCGCTCCTCTGACCCCTCGGCATTAGTTGCCCTCTCCTTGGTACCGAGTTCAGCACTAGATTATCGGAAACAGGTGTGCTTGCCCCAAGCAAGAAGACTTTGTGGGAGCCCTGGACGTTGGTGAGGGTGAAGCCTGGAGGAGGTGAAGCCAGAGTGCTTAGAACCGCAAGGTGTCCATCTGCATTATCCTCTGGAGGCCACCAGCCAACTTTCACCCACATAGTGAATGGGAAAAGTGCCAAATGCAGTACTAATTATATCTGTGAAATAGGTCGTGGCTGGCGTCAGTGCGTATTTCAGACAGCCCATACTCTAGAGCAGTGCTGGCCTCTACAGAAGCCACAAAATGCATCTGTTGAAATGAAAAGTTGAGTTCTGTGTCCACCCTGGCGGCCTCCGGTGTGCTCAGTGGCCACATGGCCAGCAGCTACCATATTGGATCCCAGAAATATGGGACATTGACATCACCACGGTGGGAGGTTCTGCTGGTCACGTAAACATGAGCATTCTAGAAAGGAGGAGTAATGTATCCTGCTGCTGTGGATAAAAGCACACCCATGGATTCTCTGTAGTGCAGGTGAAGGTGTGCATTTTCGTGGGACAGCGGAGGTCGCCCGGCTACAGGTTAGTGTCCTAATTCTTCCCAGCATGCATTGTTTCAGTATCCTCAGGAGGTACGTTTGAAAAGCATGARAAGTGAATGCAGATGGAAGATTTAGCTTGTAGGTTAGCTTGTGTATGTCTGTCAGAGTGTGTTTGAACAAAGGTTCTTGAAATCATTGGTTACATGTAAAAGATTAGGTGTGCTTATTTTCTAAAGCTGTCGGGAAAGTTGGGAGACTAGACTTCTTTTTAAGTTTTTCATAATTACGAGAACTAGTTGTCAGGGGAACAGGGCTGTCCCTCAAGGAAAAGTTTGCTTATGTGGAAAGAGTTGTTGGCAAAGGTTGTTCCAGTTAGTGTGTATCTGTCACATGCAGGATTCTAAGAATGACCCTTCCCATGACCTTGTATAATATCCCCGTCTGAGTATACTGAGAACTCTGACCATGTCATGTCTTGTTACTTAACAAAAGGGAGATTATCTGTGGGGGACTGCTCCAATCTTGAGAGGCATGTCAAGCTGGTAGAAGTGAGAGACACACACTAAGCTCCGGAGAGCTCCCCCCCCCATCCCCAAAAGACTGCAGGTGGCCTGCCCTAAGGAGCCGGGCCAGGGCTTTGTTCCCCACCAGGTGGGAGCTGCAGACTTTTTGTCATAGGACAGTTGGACCCAGACACCTACCCAGGCTTGGACATGTAAGTCTCGGATGCTCAACCAGCCTGGTAAACCCCTTCACTGCAGCTTTCTAAGTGGGCCCTACCCAGGCTTCTGATGTGCATCAGTGGTTATAAGAAGGCAGTGCTGAATGTGGCTAGATTTGTGGCATTTCTAAGAAGCAACAGAATCTGTCAGTCCTGAAAAGTCTTCATATGTGATTGCCTGCGGTGGACTAGTTTTTAAGACAAGGTCTCACCTTGCACCGCCGGCTGTTTCTCCTGGTCCTACTTCTCAAGTGCTGATGTGTGTCACCATGCCCAGCTGACTGATGTTTTTTGACATAAGAATAAACTCATTCCTAGCAAGCCCTATTCCCAGGCCTCTGCTAGGATGTTTGGTGCCAGGACCCATGTCCCCACTACAAGTCAGACTCGTGTTATCTTTTGTTCTGTAAAACTGCCAGGATGAGTCTGTAGGTGTGGGCTGTAGGCATCTTCTCTCCTAGATGCTCCTAAATTATACTGACTTAAAGGCCTGCCGGAAGCATGGGAAGGAATGATGAACGGTATTTTAGACCAGATTGACGAGAATTAAAATTCCCACCTTCATGCTGACTTGCTGGTGTGTCCAACCTTCTGACAGTGCAGTATGAGGCCATGCTCAAGGACTGCAAGGGCAAGTTACAGAATCAAGGAAACCGTTAGAAGGCTTTGAGTAAGTTTACAATCTTGTATTGTGCCATTCACTGCCGTCCTGGGCCACAGGCTGAACACACCTGCAAGAGTTTCAGCTATGGCAGGTGTAAGTTTTTAAAAAATCACTTAGCTGAGTAGCTCACGGCTCACACCCTGGATGTTCCGACTGAGGTTTTGTATTTACATGTTCCCTAAAATACCTGCACTTCCAAGCCATTAACTGCTAAGGAAGTTTCTTATCTTGGTTCACTCATCCGGGCTTATCATTATTATTATTAATAACCATGCTGCCATAGCCTTGAAGAAAACAGAACTGAAGGAAAGGAGCCCAGAGGTTAAACACTGTCGTCATCGTCGTGTGGTAAGGAATCGAGTCCCAGTTCAAGACTTCTAGAAAAGGGTGTCCCAGAGCTATGAAGCAACATTTACAGCTTGTAAAACTTAAACCTTGATAGTTACAAAGACGTGATTAATACTGACATATATGCTATGCTAATATGCTGAATTTAATGCATGTGAACATACAGTGCTACAAAAATGACCAGTCTTTTACAAAGAGAAATACAACAAGAAACACCCCGAGGAGTTTGTTCCCGTGCCCCTGCACTGTCACCAGCTAGATGGACCTTTGTTTCTGAAATGCCCCCTTTTCCAGTTTCTGCACTACCTGAAAATGCACATGTGAGGGCAGCAGGCACAGGTGACCTGTGTGTGAGGACCTGAGCAGGGAAGGGAAGCAGCCACGCAGGAGCCACTGCCACTGCGTGTGCAGTGTGAACCCGGGTCCCCAGTGGAGCTCCTCCTGCTCTGAACATTGTTGTGGGGACAGCTAAATACTTGTGATAGGAGGCTGCTTCCTGCCGCTGAGCTAGCGATTGGTCCCAGAGTAACAAGAGTGGGGTCCTCTAGCTTGCTTAGCATTCCATTCTTTATTGGAAATGATCCAAGCTGCGTAAGGCCACCTGAAGAGCATTCTTGAGCCTTACAAATGGCTGCCGGGACAGTACTGAGTCCACTAAGCCTCACAGCTGTCCCCCRATGGAGTCGAGGATGGCTCAGTTGGAGCACTTCCTCCACAAAGTCCATCTTTGTGTTGGGGGATGGTCTTGGAGTGGCCCAAGGAGTCGCTTTGCTAGGCTGTACCAGGTTCTCTTTACCTCTGCACATATTCTGTTCACAATGTCTTCATGGGTTGAACAGTTAATAACTGCAGTAATATTTGAGGTACCTGTTGAATTTTTAAAGGCAGATTATTTATTTTCAAGTTTGCTGCTATAATTGAAACCTAATAATGTCCTGTTGACTGTGCCTTTCATAACGGTCTCTGTGCTACAACTGTCCATGTGTATTTGAAATAAAGTTTGAAAAGCTATGTTGAATCAAGATTCCTTCTAATAAAAATGGCTTAAACCAATGAGTGGACAGAATTTTTGTAGCACTTTTACTATACCTGTTATTTAATCTGTTTTTCAGATAGTTACTTTTCAAATCTTTTTTCAAAGGCAAGAATGCCACCCTGGTAAAAGTGGCTGTCATCTCTACAGGCAGTTCTCAAGTCAGAGTCCCTGTGGGGACTGTGCTCCTGTGTGAGCTATACTGCTTGTGAGGCTGTGCATTCTGTCAACAGGATGGTCTGTGATCCACCGCTCCCTCTGCCCTTGATATTTTACATACAGCTTCAAATGAAAGTAATTATAGCTTTAGTTTAAAAATATTTATTAGAAATGTACACTTAATTAGTTTTAAGGAATTGAGACAGGTGTGAATATCACCTTGAGTTTGTAAAACTTTACATCTTGAAGCTATTTACAGATTTACAGGACCTCATACCTTCCCAACACCAGACGGTTTATCTAGGACGCTGTCACTTCACTCTGTACTTGTAGAAGGAACACAGCATGTGGGTAAAGTTCCATCCCAGTGCCAGTGACAGTCCGTACAGCACGATGAGAGGCGCGAATGGATAGAGCAGGATCACTGTATTTTTCAAAAATGGCAAAGCTGAAAAGAGACAGAGCCAGGGCTGACAGACGTACACACTGGACCAGAGGAGGGGCAAATGCAGAGGTCCCCGATGGCGCTTGCAAAGCCATGGCACGTCCTATTAGACACTCCTGTCTGGACACCCCAGGACGCCTGCTTCCTGTATCGGCATGCACGGCAGTGGAGCGGTCTCATTATGTGATCACTGTGCGATTTCATACACAGAATGATAGCACTTGGGACAAAATCACTTCTAGCCATCTGAGTGTTTCCACTGAAAAAAGCAACATAGCTCAGCTTGCGGTCTGATCAGCTACTAGCCTGGACTTTGGGAAGAACTGAGGCAGTGCACAGTAAACACTTATGCTTCTTGCTGTTTCCTTAGTGCCCAAAGCATTTTTCTCAACAGTTCTGAGGCAGAACATCCAAAAGTCCACTAAGAACCAGCACTTTGGTGCTTTCAAGCTAGCTGAAAATTCACTAGAAAATCTCTTAATCCTCTAAGCCAGGCAAGTGGAAGGTTAAGTGATCCCTGGGAAACTGGTCGGGCGGGGGTGGGGGAGAGAGGACAGTCAAGAGTTGTTCACAGTAAAGTCTGAGTCATCCAAAGGGTAAAAAACGGCTGAAAGTTCTCTGGATGGTTCTGTGAGATCTGAAGATCTCTAGACTTTAGCAATAGGGACTTGGGGGCACTGAACACAGGCCCTGCACATAGCAGGCAGGTTCTCTACTGAGTTAGAGTCCTGGTTTGAGATCATCTCTTAAATGAACAGCCTAAGACTATCTTCATATTAGTAAATGTAACCTAGAAAATTTAGCAGAAAGTTTACAAATATGGCCTGGGATCAGCAGACCCTGGGCCTGATCTGGGATCATTCCCTAAGAAATGTTTGTAACTATTCAGTGCCCATAACCAAGGGCCCACGCTCTTTCCTCTCTACTTTATGGTTATAATATGGGGCCTGAATCTATCTAACACAGTAAATCAGGGCTTGTACCTCTAACTTGGCAAACATGAGTTAGCGTGGCTCCAAATGTCACACGCCACCTGTCCCACTCTACTCTTGGYGAGARCACTTGTGTAACTAGACGAGCAYATGAGTGAGACATAGCACCTCAGGCAGTGCCTGYTGATGTCTCTGCTCTTCTCTGTTCTGTTCTCAAACCACTGAAACTYACCACTGTATCCCAGGAAGGTCACATAGATATAATAGCCAACAGCAATCAACCATAAGGTATTTCCAACTAAATATCCGATAAATGTGTCTGTGAGGATAACATCTGCAGGAGAAGAGAGCACACAGTGAGTGTCAGTCAGCGCTGTGAGAACAGACTGCGAGAAGTGAGCACTTACGGTTGATGAAGAAGAGCTGGATAAAGTGCAGGATGACGAGGAGCGGGTAGAAAGCGTTCAGATGCACGTCGAAAGCGTAGCCCCACTCCACATCATAGTCTCTGCTCTGGCGCTTCACCAGGTACTTGTTCGAGATGAACCTGAAGAGCAAAGTAAAAACGTCTTGCGCAGCGTACWAGTTCTCTCAGTCCCCAACAGTCTGGTGCAACATGTGTTACCGACGCCCTAGAGATGGAGCAGTGAATGAAATGGGAGAAGCTGGCTACGGCTTATRACAAGTCAGTGAGAATGGAGACGGAGACCTGAGGCACCATTTTAAATCGTAATGTCTACATAAAGGCCCAAGGCGCTGATGGTGCAGTGCTGGCACAGCTCAAGACCTGTGTGTRCCTGTAAGSAGCAAGCAAGAGAGCAGGGAGGGAGGTCTGAGGGTGCCTGTGGCTACTCTGTGACTTCAACCTTATACTCATGATAACAACAACAAAAAAAGCCACTGTCAGATGCAAGAAATGTCTGACAGAAATGTAAGCTATGTGCTTACTTACGGATTATGTTGTACACAAAGCCTGCAGTTCAAAGGTCCAAGGTAGGCATTAACGCCTAAATCACATCACCAAAACATGACGTCTAAACCAGCCAATCAACAGAAAACCCACTGCGTCAACTGCCATTACCAATAAGAAGTGAGAGAAATAGAAACAAGGGAAAGGGGCTGCTAGTGGTAGACCCAGCCAAGTGTGTGTGTGTGCCCACATGCACGTGCATGAATGCAAGCTTTCATTGCTGCACTACAACCTGACCTCAGAAATCTATCATGTCCAGATCCTCAAGAAAAGGAACAATTCTATAAACATCTGTGGAAATTAATGTCATTTATATCACTGGATTTTAGATGGGTTTTATTATTAAATTTATTTATGGGGGAACATAATATAAATATAAATAATATAAACGTAAATTTATATTATGGGGGAAGTCTGAAGTCTGAAGACAACTTTGTGGAGTCAGTTCTACATGTGAATCCTGGAGGTTAAATTGGCAAGTGTCTTTACCTGCTGAGCCTGTGTCACACAGATACTGAATACAGAAACCAGGGTCCAGCTGTGGTGGTGTATGCCTGACTCCAGCATGCAGGTGATGGACATTTTTTGGCTACATGGCATGTTCTAAGCTAGCCTGGACTATAGTTTAGACCCTATTTTAAACAGCACAAAAAAACAAGACAGACTGAATCAAGAAAGCATGGCAGAGTATTATAAACACTCTGCACTTAGTTATCAAAAGCCCAAACAACAGTGTTTCATTGAACAAACTGGAATTCACCAAACACCGTTTTAGCTAAGAATGTGTGCCACTCAATTTACAAAATCAGTGAAACAAGCCAGGAACACAAAGACAGACCCACATGTGGCATATACGAAAGAAAACACAAAACCCTGATCTCGGAGCAACAGGAAATGGAATCATGGTCACCTGAAGCTAAGGACTCAGGGCGAGGGTGGTTGGACTACGGCTGTCAAAACAGAAGCAAGGCGCTCTAATGACCACAGCACAGTCAGCGTGGGCTAGCTAGCATGCCCAAGGCTCCCAACACCAACAAGCTGTATATGTTTGAGGTGGAAACTCTAATTACCTTGATCTGATCATTACTCATTGTACACATAAATGATCACAGGGAACTTCATAAATTATAACATTTAAAAATAAACGACAAAGGAGCTATAGGAAGCCTGCAATTCGCTCCCCACAAGTCTGTCTGTGTCACCACTGCCCTCCTGCTCACAGGTCCTGTGTGTCACCACTGCCCTCCTGCTCACAGGTCCTGTGTGTCACCACTGCCCTCCTGCTCACAGGCCCTGTGTGTCACCACTGCCCTCCTGCTCACAGGTCCTGTGTGTCACCACTGACTTCCTGCTTCACTTCTGCACATCCCTTAGACCAACAGGACAGATACTGTCCTGAAGAACTTCAAGGCTGGCTTCTTTCCCACCTCCATGCTGGACACTTCTCAGGCCAGACTGCCGTCTGTAGTCTCCAGTCCTCTCCCTCCCTCTGCTCACCTCTGCAGTCGGCATCCACCAGCCCGACTCGGCATGGCCAATGAGGAATGCTTCAGCAGTACTTCCCACAGTCTCCTAAGCCCAGACTTCCTGGCCACCACATCCTGTTAGCACGGGAAGCTCTGAACGCTTCTCTCCCCACCCTAACCCCACCACACTGTTCTGGGCATCCCTTCTCTCACTGGAGCCCCTGCCTGGACCAGGCTTCCCCACTTCTCTACACCTTCACTGCTACACTGAGGACTTTTGCACAGTGAGCTTGACTTCATTTTGTTTTTAGCCTCCTTTCTCTTCTACTCTCCAACCCACACTTGCAGATATGCACATAAAAGCCCATTTTCCCCCTGAATTCCATCATGGCTATTTTCTAAGTCTCATTTCCTCACGGCTATTTGGTGTTCTGTGTCCTCAGGCCAAGCATGCCTCTGCAACTGGACATGCTGAAACAGGAATCCAGGGTCTCACAGCTCCCCACACATGGCCTGGTGCTGGTTCCTATGCACTTTTGGGATGTTTGGGGTGGGGCTGGGGGTATGTCATTATTTCTACCTCCAGCTCCCCACAGTTCATGACACCTGTGTTGCCTCAAAGAGCACAGTAAGCCAGTTCCTACTTGATCAAACTATGGAGGACAAAAGCCAAATTAGCTCCAGGCCTTGCTCTGTAGGCAGCAGGTCACTGCCCTCACGGCAGACATTTTCAACAACTGTTCTTGGACGTTTACATATTTTCCCCCATGAGTAGCATGACAATGAGTGTTTGATTTATATCAGCAATATTAACCTTAGGCTAGATTTTAGGAATTTAGACCAATGACATATAGTAGTTTTAATTAACTATCCAATACCCACAGAACCTGTTCTTTATTAGTCAAAAGTTACAAAGGAAAATAAAAGGCTGGTATCATCAGGTATAGCCTTAGCCTTTTTGTTTAAAATAGTAACAGCTACCATATCTAGATAGCAAAGGTCTGCCATTATGCTACCCTGAGACCATCTACGGACAACTCCAGTTTATAAAGAAGACCACAGGCACGCTTGCTGAGACTACTGCGTTTCCTCCCTTCCTCCTCAGCCTCTCCTCTCTATGAAGCCACTTGTTACATCACCACCCTTTGCCCAGGAGGCCAAGCACACAGGAGCATGCTCTGAGAGAAGTGACAAGCTCAACACCAGACCTAGTCTAGTCTATAGCCGACTACGGTTGCTCACTCAACCCCAAGTAGAAGCAGGCTGAGGGCCTTTGAAGACCTCTGGATGTGCTTTCTTCTCAGTATAGACGAGCCACCCTGAAAACAAAACTCCTTTCAAACACACCTGACTTAAGTAAAACTCCAAAAGATAACCTTCTAGATCTAAAGGGATCTAAACACCACCAAAGCATTTTTGCATCTGGAAATGGTACCTACTGACAAATGCAGAAAACAAAGCAAACCAGATGTAAGCAGAATCAATCAATCATTCATATATATATATATATATATATATATAATGAAAAATCAGAATTTAGCAGGGTCTAACCATTCTGGGATTTGCAACGATGACAGTAAGCACCCATTAAAGTCTCTTCTGACCTAGGACAGACACAGTTGCCAAGTTACAACCATGGCAGTCCTGGCAGCCCACCCAATCGCGTCAGCCACTCTCTCTTCACTTGGTCCTGCACCTCTGAAGGAAACAGACGGAGGCTCGCCAGCATAAGAAGCCACTTCACGGTACTCACCACATTAGAGTTGATATCAGGAGGCCGACACCCACACAATCTATGAACACAACCCACAGGAGCAGCTTTATGGTCTCAAAGAATCCCATGTCCAGAACAAAGCCAAATCCTATGGTGGACACTGAAATAAAGAGTTACAGGAGTCACTCTCTGACCCCCATATGCACATAGACAATGAAGAAAAACCTCACGACAAGGTACATGCAACTGATGTGGAAATAAACACCACCTCTCCATCCAGTAAAGGAGCAGGACTCACAAACTAATTCACCAGGACACAGGGCATCAGAACATGGACAGCACTCAACTAACTCCAAGTCCCATTAAATGTGAAAAGCACCACACACTTCCACACCCTATAGTTGAGGGGGATTGTTGATGTGTTCCAGTTGGTGTACTGGAGAACTTAAAGGTTCGTTCCAAGTTTAATCAGCACTTTCAGAATCCTTACTCTGAAAGCTGGGGCTGTAACTCTGTGGGAGAGCACTCACCTGGTATATTTAAGTCACTGGTTTTCTATTCCTGGTCCTACCAACCCCTGCCCCATCCCCCTGCCTAAAAACAAAAATAAAAAGACAACAACCTCCCAGCCTCACAGATTTGCCTTATTAAGAAATGTAATTCCGGAGGCTGGAGAGATGGCTCAGTGATTAAGAGCACTGACTGTTCTTCCGAAGGTCCTAAGTTCAATTCCCAGCAACCATATGGTGGATCACAACCATCTGTAATGGGATCTGATGCCCTCTTCTGGTGTGTCTGAAGACAGCTACAGTGTACGCATGTAAATAAAATAATAAATCTTTAAGAAAAAGAAATGTAATTCCCATCCTAACATTTCTTGGCACACACTTGGGTTTGGTTATTAGTTTTTTTGAAAGTCAGCCAGTGTGGCAGAACACGCCTGTAATGCCGGCACTAATAGAGGCTGAGTTAAGAACAGCCTGAGTGCCAGGCCAGCCTGGCCCACACATCTAGAAGCTGCCTCAAAAGAGGAGGAAAATCCAACTGTGGGAGGAATACCGTCCCCTACTTTTGCACACCCCAGTACAGTAGTTTACTCTGGCATGTGTTAAGGCTAGAACTAGAAGAACACGTTCTTTCTTGCCAGCTTAACGTTTTAGAAAATACAAACCCCACAGCTTCACACACCCCAAGATTCTGAGCCCACTATACATTATCACAAAAGATAGTTTCCTCTGAAACCCCCAATTTGCTTTTTAACTATACTGCTTGTAAACTGAGACACACTTACCACAGAGCCAGATACTTAAGAGAACCAAGAAGGCAGGGTCATCTCTGGCCCACTGATCCTTTGTTTGCTTCCGGTAGTGAAAGTTTCTATAAACCCTCTGAGGGGAGGTGAACAGGTAGAGCATCTGCCATGCAGCAAACTCAAAGTCCATCTGCCGAAATCGAAAAAGCCTCCTGAGGTACTTGTAGCGCTTTGCTCCAGCTGTGTGCCTTGCTGCATCCCTGGAATTTAATACTCCGTTCCCATGCATCGAAGAACCCAGAGAAGTACTTGGTAGCATCTTCCTAGATGGAATGAAGACATTTCTCTTAGAGGTAATCTTAGATGTAATGTTTGGCTACTAAGTAGCACTCCTCTTTAGAGCTATGACGTTTTCTCCTGCCACCTTCAGAAAGGATGAGTGGCCAGAAGCAATGGAGTTGGTTCTAGGGCATGTCTAGGGCTGGCCAAGTTTTATTACCATCAAGGCAGTATTACAAGCTCCTGCACCATCTGAAACCACTTCACTCGAGTCCATGGTTTCCCAACCTTCACTTCAATTAAGGCTTTGACAGCTGCAGTAGCTCACTACTGACAGTGGAGACCAAGGAAAATGCAGCATACGGGCATGCAATGATTTCCCTATAGACGTGGGACAATGACAGAAACACTGGTTCAAAGATTCCATGTTTTTAATGAACAAGATTTAAAACAACAACAAAAAAAAAAGTTTAAGCCAAAAGCCAGGTTATTGAAAAGATAAGACACACAGCTTATTTGTACAAGTCCATCTGCGATGGCCAGCAACCTCCTGGCTATTCGGAATGTGACAATAAAAACGAAGCAAATTCCACTCCTTGATGGTTTTACTCCTAGAATAGCTGGGGAGGAAGAAAAACAGCGCGGAGGGTCCAGTCCAACCAGTCAGAAGCTAAAGGACTGCTGGTCACCGCCCAGCCTACCAGCACACCGAGGCTCTCCGCCCCGCCCCTCCCCGCCAGCAGGTCTCCATTACCACAAGCCTCAGTCAACTAAAAATACAGACGGCTCAGTGACATTTGAATTAAGAACAAGCAAYGACCAGGTTTCAGAGTATGTGTCGCCTTGCAAATTCCAGACCTGCTTAGAATAGGWAAATGGCTCTAATCCTGCGACTCCAACGTAAATGGGTGTCTTTGGCTTTACTCGGCAGCTCCACAGCGGGCCTGGCGCTCGAGCTGCCGGGCGCCGGCTGGTCCCTCACCCAGCCGCTGAGACGTCAGGTCGCGAGCTGACCGTAGAAACGGCCGGCGGCACGAACGCCACCCTGAGCACACAGAGCAGGCCGCACCTGAAGGCCCGCGAGGCCTTGCCCCTGGGCCCAGGACTACCGCCACCTTCGCCGGGCAGCCAAGCCCAGCCGCCGCTGGGGCCACTTCCCTTACCGCTACGTAGCCAGCACTTGCGGCGCTCTGTATTTGCGTCACGGACACGCACTTCCGCCACGCATGCGCATACCCCGAAGATTTGCAATCCTGCCGGAAGTTGAAGATTTCTTCTCCCCCACCCCTAGTTTGTCAGTGGGCGTGGCCCACGCCCTTCCGGGCGGACGGGGTGACCGAAGGCCGAGATCTGGTGTGGCGAGGGCGGTGGGCCCCGCCATGCCCCGGTATTATGAGGACAAGCCGGAGGGCGGCGCGTGCGCGGGCGTGAAGGAGGATCTGGGTGCATGTCTGCTGCAGTCGGCCTGTGTGCTCCAGGTAGCGGATCTGGGTGGCTGAGCTCAGCCAAGACTGGCTCCATTTTGGCCTGCAAGGGAGGTCACGTCGAGGGTAGAGGTCGCGCGTCCGCTTCTGACTTTGGACAGGTCTCTTGAGCTCTCATCCCCAGTTCTTATTAGTGTTAAATGGGAGATAATCCTACCCACCTAAGGATTTTGTAAACATTCGGCCATCTCAGTTCAAGAAGCGATTCCCGAGTGCTGGCACTCGTCACCAGAGATTCCCACTCTACAGGCAGCTGCCGAGGCCTGCGCCTGCGCCGCATGGCTACTTGATCTGTGGTGGAGACTTTTGGTTCCTTGGCTTCTAGAATATGGATGTATCTTATGGTGTGCCGTTGTTTCTCTCTGCTGATCTTTAGCCCATCTTAAACCTACAGCATTGCATTCTGGGAGGAATTCAATATAAGCCTTTATACTATGCGCTGCCATGGGAAACAGTCGAGGAACGATAGGGGCTCAGAGAAACTTAGGGTATGAACTCAGATGATAACAATGTACCTTCCAGTGAGGATAGTGAGGAGAAAGGGGAGTGGGAAGGTGGTTCAGAACTATCTCTTAAGACTCTTGGGAAGCCAGAAAAGTTGAAAGTGCCAGAGGGAACTCAACAGGGTTTTGCGTTACTGACCTTGATCCCAGAAGAGCAAGCCCTCTTGCCCACTGACAKCTCTCTAGCACCTCCACCATATTATTTGAGATAATTAGACCATGTCAGTGAACCTGATTGGCTAGACTATCCAGATCTGCTTGTCTCCTCTACTCAGTTCTGGGATTAAGGGCTCTTGTCACCATGCCCAGCTCTTTATGTGGGTGCTGAACTGGAGCTGTCATGCACAGCAAGTACTTTATTACTAAGACATTTTTTCAGCCCCTCCCCAATAACATTTATATACAGGGTTTAGTACCAGCACTAAAAGGTCCTTATTTTAACGCATCCAATTCATGGTTCTCACCCATAGGAAGGCTTATACAAACATTAGTGATGTGTTCTAAAAAKCTTAGGTTCTGGGGGCTGGAAAGATAGATGGTTCAGTAGTTAAGAGCACTTGTTGCTCTTACAGAGGAGCAGGATTTGGTCCTAGCAACCACATAGTGGTGCACAATCATCTATACCTCCACTTCCTCCTGGTGGCCTCTTTTGACACCATGGGCACCAGGCCTGTATGTGTGCATGTTTGTACATGCAGGCAAACACTCATTACATTTAAGAGCAGACTCAAAACACTTAATAATCTTTACATTTATTTAACCTTTATATTTATTTAATCTTTACTTTTCTTTAACCACTAAGGTTAATAAAAAGGAATTAAGAATTTTCTTAAWTCAACTTTTTAAGAAAAAAAGAACTACTTTCAGAAGAACAGTTGTCTTGTGTTTGTGGGACACATTTTCAGGTATTCATATTGGTTTGTATGTCACAGGAAGGAAAGTCCCCTCGGCAGTGTTTGAAGGAAGGCTACTGCAGAGCCTTGCAGTATTCCTTTTTTGAGTGTAAAAGATCAATGGTAAGTGACAAACYGTTGTTTCTTAATTATTAATTTTTGTATATGAGTACACTGTAGCTGTCTTCAGACACACAAGCAGAGGGCATCAGATTCCATTACAATGGTTGTGAGCCTCCATCTGGTTGCTGGGAATTGAACTCAGGACCTCTGGAAGAGCAGCCACTAATCTTAACCACTGAGCCATCTCTCTGGCACCCTGTGATGAACCATTTTGAAAGCTTATGTTAACTATACATAGAATTAAATGTGAATGATGTAACGCTCATTCATGGGTTGTGGTGATATGGTRTGGGGCTCCAGTGATGCACACAGGGCAGTGTACATTGTTACCCTWCAGAGCGGCTGGCCCTCATGGTTTCCAGAAAGCTGGAGGATGAGTCTCAGCAAGTCCTAAACAGGAGGCGCTGACTGTGGGGCTGTGAATGCAGGTCAGCTGGCAGTTASACGCAAGCCTCGCAGGCTGAGGTCAGTGTTGGCACTTCTGTCACTTCTGAAGAAGTGTCAGTGTTTGAGTTTTGGCATGAAGGATGGTGGCAGCAGGGCCCCAAATAACATCACTGGTGCCTGGGACAATGTGCTACCATTCCATAACTGGAAAGATCTACACAGGCCTTTGGGGTGCAAACAGGCTTTTCAAGGGAAAAAAAAAAAAAAACGTGAAGCAGAAATGTGAGCTTTTCTTGAAAGAGGCACACCCATGGGTCTGAGCCTGTGTCTGCTGGCTTTGGGACTACACCGAGAGCTCATCCTCTATGTCCTAAAGAAACAGGGTGCAGAAGTTCAGCATGAAGGAGACCAAAACCCAGGGAGAGTGGGAGGGAGGTGCAGTCTGGCTGTTGTGTCCTCCTGAGAGTGACAGCCYGCCACCATTTCCCTGCCACTGATGGCAGGCCYCCCTGTGCAGTTTTCTTGTCTTCCCTATGTTCTGTCAACTATGTAAAATGCCRGCTTTTAGGCTTGTGAGGAATTTGAAAGTACGGTCCAAACCTTGGGAAGGCATGGAGATTTGTAAAGGAGTTAGTGAGTTCTGCTGTGTGGTCGCGTAATGACCGGAAGC
>BDUI01012794.1:36344-50241 GCA_002335545.1 Apodemus speciosus | reverse complement strand
GGAAGAGATGGAGCAGGGATAACACTGGGGTGTGGGGGACGAGCCTCCACTTCGCATTTTCTGACTGGTGGCCCCTGTGCATCCTAACTCAGTCTCTTTGGCAAGTCCGGAACTACAGAAGCAAATCAGTCTCACAATTGGTGTCTAGAGTTCTGGGAGCCAACACCATAAAGAACCCTCTCTGTATGCCCTGCCCTTCACGGTGGAGTCAGGGAAGCTGCCTCAGTAAAAGGGACACAGCACAGACAGGAGGACACGCCCACTTCCACGTACTTCACCAAGACTCTGAACCGGATCTCTCTCCTCTTGGGCCTCAGCTTCTCGTCCTGCCAGATGTGGGTCTTCCATGGCTCAATCTGCAGAAAAGAAGGGGGGTTGAGGGTGGAGTTCTGGCGGGGCTTGGGCTGGGGGGATGCTGGAGAGGCAGAGGACCTGCTACTGCAACCCACCAAGGCTTAGCCAAAGCTCAGGCCCCACATGAGCCACAGAGCAGTGGGCACTTGGCTTCCCGTGTCATGGTCACAGAAGGTAGGCCCACTGCTTTTCATATCTTTTTATTGGGTACACTAGATAATGTGTACCCAACCTGGGCAACTTAGAGAGCACAAGGTGGCACTCAGCTGGCCTGTACAACCCCGGGTCGTCACACTACATAGTCTGCACGGCTGAGCTACAAGATGGGAAGGGCGGGACGCTCCTCCCTGACCTGGTAGTAGTAGAATGGAGATAGGACATAGTTCAACATCTCCTGGTGGAACACAGGGGTGATGCTCCCGGACACTGGAGGGACCAGCCAAATCCAGTCTGCAGGGCAGCCTCCTCGGGCCCGGTACTCATTCTGCATGTGCTTCATGAAGGACTCTGAGGCTGTGTGGTGGTCCATGATGGTCACGTTCTGCTTCTGAAGGAGAAGAAGATGGAGCGGGCTGAGACACGGCAGCAGAGGAGAGCGGCGAGAGGCTGCACCGGAGATCTAAGCAATGGCTCCGCCCCTGCTCCCAGGCTTCTCCCTGACTGCTGCAGAAACGCACACAGGTCCAAGCCCACAGACTTAGAGACTCAGGCCACTACCACAGCCACTCTATAACTGACAGCCCGCAGTTACATGAGAGTTTCCCAGGTTCTTAATCTGTGTGGTTCTTAACCTGCTCAAGGGTCACTAATCAATTATCCTGCATTTCAAATAGTTATATTATGATTCAGGCAGTAGCAAAATTACAGTTACAAAGTAGCAAGGAAAATAACCTTATGGTCAGGGGTCACCACAACATGAGGGACTGTTAAAGTGTCACAACATTAGGAAGGCTGAGAACCACTGCCCTAAGAGCAGCATCCAGAAATTCGAATGCACAGGTCTCCATGCATTACCAGCAGGCAGAGAACCTCAGGTGTGGGCAACCCACACCGCACCATCTTGTTTCAGGAAAAGAAAATACAAACTCAAAGGAGGCTCACTGGTGGAGTGCTTGCCTGGAGTACGAGAAGCACTGGACATCTATAATCTCAGCACTCTGGGTACAGGATGAGGATTGGGAGTTCAAGGCCATTCTCAGCTATGTGGGGAGTTCCAGGCCAGCCTGGGCTACAAGAGGTTCTGTCTCCAAAACAAGCAAACACAAAACCACCAGAGTCATCTGTGGGGACAGTGGGGACCAGAGTGTAGGGGAGACAAGCCATCTACATCTTACAAACTAGAGGCCTAAACCAGCCTGGTCCCACCAGAGTCTGGAGATCCATTTGACAAAGAGAAATTTGTTTACAACTGGGGGGAGGGTTCAGTGGATAAGGGCATTTGTCACCAAGCCCAACCTGAATTTCTTCTGTTTTCTTTTTATTTTTTTTTTAAAGATTTATTTTACTGTCATATATAAGTACACTGTAGCTGTCTTCAGACACTCCAGAAGAGGGCGTCAGATCTCGTTACCGATGGTTGTGAGCCACCATGTGGTATGATGCCCTCTTCTGGCCAGGTACTGCACACATGTGGTGCAGGCAAAACACCCATACACAAAAAATAAAATGAAAAAAAAAATACATATAAGGGTAAAAAGTTTTTTTTTTTTWWAAAAAAAAACAAAAGAATTTTTTAAATCCCAAGTAGAGTTGTTCTGGATTCACAGTGCCTTCACACCCCTGTAAAGGAACAAAAATTCCCAAGTGGAGCCATCCTAAGCCAGGACTGTCTGTGCACATTTACAGTGCACAGATGACATCCCTTGGATGTCAGGAGCAGACGATGAGAACTACAACACGCACAGATGTGCCAACCACGTATGCCGAGCTCAACCAAGTGAGCTCCAAACATGTCTTATGATCATGATCCTGGCAATGACTCGGTGAGGGAAACACTGTTCCCAGTTTTTGTTTTGTTTTCCTCTTTGAGAAATAACTCCTGGAGTTGCCCAGGCTGGACTTGAACTCACGATCCTTCTGCATCCACCTCCTGAATGCTGGACTCACGTGCTCCATCACCCCTGGCTACTGTCCTTACTTTATAAGGGGAAAAGGCCATGCCTTTTTGAAAGGTGTCCTGGAAGATGGTGACAAGAAGGGCCTGGAGACTTGGGCAGTAGAGGACACCATCAGGGGATGGCCAGGTCTCTGTAGATTTGCTGGGACATATCTGCACCCTGCCAGAGTCAGGGCTGGCAGTGGGAGTCCCTGAGGGTTAGGATGAGTGAGCCAGGGGTGGTCCTTCCTGCCTGAGCCTGCCCCAGGGGAGCTCTTCCTTCTTTGTGTAGCTCACCACCCCTTACTCTGTGAGTACAAGATGAATCTTCCTGACAGTGACCCAGCCCTGGAGGACATTGTGTGACCCCATAGCTTTTGACAGCCGCCCACATTCTAATGCCTGGCACACACAGGGCAAACATTCATTGAATCTCCATTGAAAGAATGAAGAGCCCTGCCCAATGGTCCGGACTCCCGACCTCTTCGCATATCCAGGTTCCCCAGGAAACGGAACCACAGGAGCAAAGCTGAGGAGCGACGGCAGGGAGAAAGTTCAGTACACACAGGAACCACCTCCGCTTGCCCACCCATTCCATAACTTCCTGTCCTCTGCCATGAGCTAGACTAGAAGCGTAGCAGTGAGCTCAGTCATGATCCCAGCCACGGGGAGCACTGAGCACCGAGCACTGAGCAGCTCACATTTCCAGTGGAAGAAAGAAAAAACAGAGATAAGGACCGTCAACCTACAGCCAGATGCCGGAAACCACTTAAAACCAAGTTAAAGGAGCTGGAGGAAAAGAAGACAGTGGGGGCGGGGGAGCACTGCCCGAAGCGGCCAGGTCCAAGAGGGA
The DNA here is from genome assembly GCA_002335545.1 of Apodemus speciosus. Lineage (NCBI taxonomy): Eukaryota > Metazoa > Chordata > Mammalia > Rodentia > Muridae > Apodemus > Apodemus speciosus. The sequence goes on along the minus strand of BDUI01012794.1, from coordinate 46,939 downwards.
TTCTTTAAGGAAATGAATGGCTGAAACCTTCACGGAAGGAAGGACCTGGTCATGGAGTGACTGTAAGGAAGAAGATTTGGGGTGGGAGGAAAAGTAAGGGGGCCAGCGACATGGCTCAGGAGGTAAAGGGGCTTGCTGCCAAGCTGGCCAAGCTGAGTTTGATCCCTAGAACCCATACACTGGAAACAGAGAACAGATTCCTGTTAGCTGTCCTCTGACCTTCACACACACACCATAGCATGCACTTAGAGGAGCTAAGTTCCTGTGTTAGGATCCCTTTTTCCTGAGTTTTTGAACCCTGCAGGAGTTTCAGATGATGCAGGGAGACAGGAAGGAGGCTGCAAATGGCAGAGGAGGAGGCAGCAGTGTGAGGAGATGGGGCTCACTGGCTGTAACAGGAGCAGGAGGATGAGAAGGAGCCCAGGGAGTGGCAGGAACTATGGGCTAGCTGGTCACGTCTGTCTTAAAGCCAGCACAGCTGATTTGTATGGTGGGAATGATGGGGCAGGGAGGGGGCCCTGGAGACGCAGCCGGGGGCGGGGCGGGGGGGGATTCTCTAAGTGAAGGCAAGCTGCACACAGTGCTCAAGTGCAGAAACAGGAAGCCTTGGGCGAGAGGAGTTACCCAGAGCTAGACCAGCACTAATGCTGGGTCTCAACACCCAGCAAGCATGAACACAGGCACACATGAATGAATGATGTTGTAAAGGTGACATCAAGCGCCAGATAAGTAGCTGGATCAAGTGACCTTCTTGCCAAAACCTCTACCAACCCCCTAGACACCTGGCATACCTGGAAACTGTGGAGCACAGCCACATTGATCTCCGTGACAGCCCGGTCTTTCCAGAGGGAGGCCAGTGTGTGCGTCTCCAGGCCCATCCTTCTGCCCACTTCCTGTAGAAACCAAGAGATGAGGGTGAGGCAATTTGGGGGTGGGAGTGGGGCGTCCCCGACCCACCAGCCYGATGCTCCAGGTGGCCCAGCTGGGTAACCCTTGTCACCTCCAGGATGTTGTAGCGTTGTGTGTCACAGAAGTCTCGAACTCCAATCTCGGTGCCCATGTACCAACCATTGAAGGGGCAGGCTGGGAATTCAAGGCCACCCACTTCCAGTAGCATGTTGGCCACTGCAGGCAGCGCATACCACTTCAGCCCAAGCTCCCGGAACCACTCGTACCTGGCAGAGAGGCAGATCCAGCTATAATTAGGGTCATCTCTTTTGACCTCTCTCCCCAATCAAAAAAAAAAAAATTAACTTCAGTAAAAGGGTTAACCAAAAAAAAAATCCTTCCTTTTCTCTGCTTTTTGAGACAGGGACTCAATCCCAGACTGGCCTTGATCTTATGTAGTTGAGGATGGCTTTGAACTTTTGATCCTCCTGACTCTATCTCCCAAGTGCTAGTGTCATCCACACCCAGTTTATGCAGTGCTGGGGATCAAAGCTAAGGCTTCCAGCATGCTAAGCAATCATGCTCACCTGAGCCCTAGCCCTGGCACTAGAAAAGTCCTTTTGAAGAGATGATCTCAGTCACCCCACCAGGGGAGATAACAGGAAACACCCAGGGTCACTCATTATCGAAGACATCTCTACTCAGTCATCCATGCAAATGGGTCAGGTATATGCCAGACTAAATGCTGAAACTGACATAATGCTGCACCCGAAGACTCTGGCACCAGACAGCTGGGGTTCAAGCACTGACCAGGGTGCTCCTAGCCTCTCAGAGCCTCAGTATCCCCATCATAGACATAGAGCCAATAACAACAAACACATGGGATTATTACAGACATGCTATCATTCGTTGTATACCTAGACACTCTACAAATACCTATAATTAAGCACCTACTATGAGCCCTGCACTTTATAGATGAAAAATAAGATTCTATTCCCAAAGTTACAGCCCAGAATCCAGACCATGGACCATAGACTATGAGGGGTAAATAAATACACCAGTGAGAAAATGAGAGGAGAAGTGTGGTGTGGGGTTGAAGATGGGTGATCAGGAAAGACTTCTCAGAGGCGCGGTGATGTCAAAGCGAATACCTTTTGAAGAGAAAACTGGAGCCTTGCAAAATTCCGAGGAAAGGGCAGATCAGGTAGAGGAAGCGGGACAGAGGTCCTGAGCCAGGACTGTTGAGTATGTTCAAAGGACAAGAGCTGTCAGCCCGGGACCTGCTAGCTAGTAAATCTCCATATATGGAGGCATTTTGCAGAGGTTCGACCAGCTGCGCTCTTAAAGTCCTTGTGGCCCTACACTTCCTCTATCTGGGAGGGGTGTCCTTTCCCTACTAGAGGAGGCCATCATCGAGACGGCTCGCCAGGTAAGGGCACTAGCTGCTGTGCTGATAAACTGCGTTCAATCCCTAGGACTCACAAGGTAGGAGCCAATCGACTGACTCCTGCAATTGACCACTGACCACACACACACACACACACACACACACACACACACATGCACACATACACACACACACTAAACACACACATAACCAGACACACACACACACACTAAACACACACACATAACCAGACACACACACATCACACACAGAAACATACAAGCACATATAGGTACACACACAAGCACACACATTTACACACACACCCATGCACACACAATAAATGAAAGAAAAAAATTAGAAGTTGTTGGGAGGTGAGCAAAAAGCCTGGTTCTGCTCAGACAGAAGCTCAAGGGCTCTCCTTAAGTCACTGCCTCCGACTCTCCCAGGACCCTGTTTGCTAGGCTGCTGCTCCCTCGATAACCATCAGCAGCTTCTCATAAGGCTGAGGCTGGAGAGAAAGGCCAGGGCCGATGCAGAGGGCAAAGAGACCTTGCAACATCTGTCCTCTGGGCACGGCCTGAGACTGGGCTTGCATGCACATAACCTGTAGCCTTGGGGACTTACTTGGGATGCTCCATGGTAACCTCCAACACAAGATCAGGAGGGATTTCAAAGACCTCTGGATCTTGACCGTTAGCCTGCAGGACCAGAGGCAGCACATCGAAGCGGCCATAGCGGGGCTTCCAGCCCAGGTCGATGCACAACTGAGAGAGAGAAGAGCCCAGTAAGTCTGCAGGCCCAGGCCCCACATTTGCTCAGGGTGCCCTGCCCAGAGGGACCTATGAAAGGCTGGATCAGTACCTGGGTGAACTCCAAAGTGGCCGGGTCCCCTCTGATGGTGCCGTCGGGCATCTGGTAGCCGGCATACCTGATGAGCTGTGAGTTCCAGAGTCTGAAGTCATGCTTGCCGTCGCTCCGCTGGGGGAACACGGTGATGGCCGACCTTCCCCAGAACAGGGACATAGTCATTTACTAACTGTCCGTGGTTGGGGTGAGTGGGGCAGGGTTCCCAGCCAACCTCCCTCCACTCTTCCCTGCACCCCAATCACCCTGAAATCACCTGCCTCCTCCTCTTGCCAGCTTCTCCCTAACCATCGAGAACAACAAGGGGCCCACCACTCTAGGAAGCCTCATGTCCCTTACACACACACACACACACACACACACACACACACACCGGCTTTCACTGCTGGACCCTTCTCTTCTCAATGTTGGCGGTTGTGCATCATAGGTTTGCAGCCGGATGGAGCTGCTTTCTAGGGTCTCAGTCACCTCTGTATCCCACCCTGTCACCTCCCTTTCCCTGGCCTCTGGCCTAGTCCTGTGCTGAATCCCCATTAGGTGTACACCAAGTGTTTTTTGCATGACAGTGAACGACAGACTGAGCGCTATGTAGACTAGGCTAGCCTTGAACTCACAGAGATCCACCTGCCTTCTGCCTCCTGAGTAGATTCTTTTTAAAAAAAGACAAGGTCTGTCAATGTGACCCAGATTGGCCTGAAATTCATGGCAATCCTCTTGCCTCAGCCTATCCATGGCTGAATTTGCTGTTATGTACCACCAACTAAGAAAATTGTTTTCTTTGTTTTGGTTTCATTTTGTTTTTAAGGCAGGAATACATGGAGCCCAGGTTAGCCTTAAATGTGCTATGTAGCCAAGGATGGCTTTGAACTCTTGACCCTCCTGCTTCCACCTTTCCAAGTGCTTGGATAACAGGCGTGTGTCACCATGGCCTGCTCGAAGTGACTTCCTAAGGATGTAACAGCCCCATGGTTCTAAGTTAGAAGAGGGGTGGGGGAAGAGCTGGGCCTATGACCGGAGCTAATGGGGAGAAGGCTGCTCTCACCATTCCAAGTCCCGGAGAAGCTAAGCCTTATTCTTTTCTCCCTCCTCAGTTTCTCCTGGAGCCAGAGGCCCCTTTCCTCTGCTCTCCAGGCTCTTCTGCCTGAGAGTGGTCGGTTGGGCCCAGCACAGCTGGGAAGGGTGCCTCACCTGATGTTGCCGTTGTTGGTGGCGTAAAGCACGTGTCTGCAGATGTGCTGGAACATTTCCTGTGCTGTGCTACAGCTCCGGGCATCGAAGACCTGCACAGGGCACACCCAGACCACACCATGGAAGACTGTGAGGGCAGAGGCTTGGGGCTGACTCAAAGTCCTTGGGGACAGAGGGCGTTTCACTCACAGGGTCACCCCTTCCTCTCTGCATCCCCCGTGCCCGTCTCTAAACGGCCCTACGCCCTCTGCTACTGAGGCAGGGGATCAGAGAATCCCATTCCGAAGGCCCCAGTAAAACCAAATGACCAAGAGTGTCTGGCCTTAAAGAACCAAAAGGCAGGGTCCCCACAGCCCCAGCCCGGATCTTCGCCATGGGAGCGCGTACCACCACTGAGGCTCCTGGATTTCCTCAGTCCAAGTGCACGTGATAGGACCCAACCCCACCCAAATGACCCTCCAAGCAGCCGATGGCCCAGGAGGCTAGGATAAATAAAATGCTCTCTAGGGCCAGAAACGCAAACAATGGAGGCAAACATTTGTAGCACCAAGGCCTCAGGACTAAGACACCCAAGGCTGCTGGTTGTCTCAGGATGGTGTGTGTAACCCCCCCCCTCGCGTTTTACATGAAGGTGGGTCATCTAGAGACCCCGGTGCTAAAATAAGATTCCAGGCTCCTAGAAGGGGGTCTGGGATATCCCACCTCAGGGTTTGGCTGTAGTCTGCACAGCCCTGGCCACTTGCTCTGTCTCAGGGTCTGCCCAGCCCTGTTCCTCCTTCTGCTCTGCCCATCAGACTCACCTGCAGGTTGGACCACTGGATCCTACCGATGCAGCGAGGGGCGTTCCTCCAGGCCATCTTGGTGGCAAAGATGAGCTCATCCAGAGTGAGCTGGTAGGTTCCTGTTGTTTCTATCTCCTTTGTCACAGCTTCCACCCTGGCCAGATGGTCCTCTATTTTTGCCCTGGGGGACAGGAAATTGTCAGGAAGACCAACAATAGCAGGACCTTACATGGGGAGTCATTCAATCCCCAGAAAGCAAGAACTGATTTTGGACACCAGAAGGGCAAATGGTGCCTCTTGGGATATTGTCCTCTGTAGGGCTGGCTTTGTGACTCACTCTTAGCTTACTAGGGGCTGATTTTTAATCCATCTCCATCTTGAGGTTCTTAATCCTGTTGGGAGAAAAACCACCCTTGTGCTCTTACACTGGACCCTGCCAGTTGCTGTAGTCATGACAAGGTCATGTCTAGCCTAGAATTTCTAACCCTCCATCCTCCCTCTCTCAAATACCTGAGAGTGCAGCTGCGTGCCATCACCAGTCACTTAGGAGGCTCTGCTGTGTTTACCCTGCAGTCTTAAGACTCTAGAGTGTACAGTCCGAGGCTCAAGGACACAAGCATGGTAACAAAGAGAGGACACAGCCCCGGGTGGTCTCCCTGCCAACCCCAGGCTCCAAACTGTCTGCAGTGGATGGGACCTCCCGCCTTCCACCCAAGGGGAGACTGCAAGCCTTGAGGGCTCCTCAAAAAGCAAGGCAGGCCCAGACAAGACCTGAGGTCAGGACTCAACTTGAAGGACCCTAGCGCCCACCCAACGGCTACACTCACTAATTTAAGCATACTTCAAAGTAATTTCAAGGGAGAGGAGCCTGGTCACAAAGACTTTGAAACACACCACACACACACACACACACACACACACACACACACACACACACACACTCCACAGCAACCTTGAGATTTCCAATAAGCACCACCAGAGGCTTTCGAAATGGCAACAAACAAAATTATTTAAAGAATGAACTTAGTCAGCAGGAGGATTCGGAATGAAACAGCCTTTGGGGCAGGCAGAGGGTCTTGGCAACTCCTTTTTGACAACAGAAAGACTTGAAGACAAAACATCCAGCAATGTTTGTCTTCAGTGATCCCGGTGAGGGGGAACTTCTGGGTGAGGTCAGTGCCCTGCATTGTCAGAGGAAGGTTCTAGAAATACCCCCTACTCTGTACCCAAACACGAAAATACCATGGTTATGGCAACCCGGTGTGAAGGAGAAAGTGAAAACTTGGTGTCATTTACCCAAGAGTGGGCCTGATTTCTTTGGAAGAGTTTTGGCCTCTCCTGTTGTAATTTAAGGAGTGGCTGRTTGGTCCTGAGCAAAGCCATCCTCTTTCTGTAATGAGCAGCGCAGTAACTGTGGTAGCAAGAAGGAACAGGAGCCTCTGTCTTTCGCAGGTGTGTCAGGAGGGAGACCATTGTTTCTCTGGCCTTCCGGACTCAGAGTAGCAAGTGGAGCAAACCATCAGACTTTCTCTCTCTACACCCACTTGTAATTTCCAGGAGAGTTTGTGTAAATTAGGTGAATTCAGGCCAGTCTGGGCAACACAGTGAGTACCTGTCTCAAAAGATTCAAAAAATATAAGTGCTGGGGCCAGGGGCTCAATATGTACTCAGTGGTAGATAGAGTCTGGGTTGGCACCCTAGGTCCAGGCCCTGTTATCACAGAGGAAAGGGGAGAAAAACAAGAAAGCTCTCATACAGTTATAAATGATCTCAAAGCCCATTATTAACTTGGTTACAGGTTGGGTGACTGATTTGTAAAGGCAAGCTTTAAGCAGTGTTCCTCTGAAAAACCCACTCCCACACACAGTTAACTCTGAAGTCTTCAACATCAAGAGAGTATCAACTCTTGTGGGACCACACAAGATGACTTTTTTTTTATTTGTTTTTTTGAGACAGGGTTTCTCTGTGTAGCCCTGGCTGTCCTGGAACTCACTCTGTAGACCAGGCTGGTCTTGAAATCAGAAATCCGCCTGCCTCTGCCTCCCAGAGTGCTGGGATTAGAGGCGTGCGCCACCACCGCCCGGCTACAAGATGACTTTTAAAAGAATATTTTAAATTTAGTTTGGTGTGTTTTTTGTATGTGTGTGTGTTTTTAAGTGTTTTTGTTTATTTGTTTGTGTTCCCTTAGTTTTTTTTCATCATTGTTTTGTTTTGAGGCCGAGTCTTACTAGGTAATTTTGGCTGGCCTAGAGTTCACTATGTGAACCAGGGTAACCTCCAACACACAGAGATTATCTTGCCTCTGCCTGCAGAATGCTGGGATTAAAGGCATGGGCCGCCATGCCCAGTGAATTTGACTTTTAGCGTTTTCCTTGACTGCTTTCCTTCCTTCTGTTTTCTCCCCTTTCCTCTGTGGTAACAGGGCCCGGACCTAGGGTGCCCACCCAGGCTCTATCTACCACTGAGCTAAATACTGAGCCCCTGGCCCGGCACTTCCTTTCTCGAACCTTTGAGACAGGTTCTCACTCTGTTGCCCAGGCTGGCCTGTATTCACCCGTCACCCAGACAGTCCTTGAACTTGGAATCCTCCTAAGATCTGCTCATTTGTCTCTAGACAGCGGTGTCGACCACACCTGGCTCTCAGACTTAACCCAGCAACTTTTCATGTGCTTGGTGCGAAATAAAAAAAATGGCCAGATGAAAGCTATCTAGAACAATCCCAGACCCCCATACAGCTACTTGTTAGCAACAGAGTAGGAAGATCAAGGAAATTGAAGTTCAGCGCCACAAATCCCCAAACACAGGCTTAGAGAACAGACAGTGCCCCCACAGGCTCCATCCTTCACAAGGCCGAAGACAGCCCCTCCCAGGAGGGTTGACCTTGGCCCAGGGGACAAAACATCAGTGTCCTGCAAGGTCCCCGGTACGACTGGGAAGCACTACTCTAGAAGACAGAGGCCTCTTGTCAAGGGCCCTCCCAGCTCTGGCATTCCAGGGTTGTACAGAGGTGAAACAGGTATCACCCACGTACTGGCTGGTTTTGTGTCAACTTGACACAAGCTGGAGTTATCACAGAGAAGGGAGCTTTAGGTGAGGAAAAGCCTCCATGAGATCCAGCTGTAAGGCATTTTCTAAATTAGTGATCAAATGGGGGAGGGCCCCTTGTGGGTGGTGCCATCTCTGGACTGGTAGTTTGGGGTTGTATAAGAAAGCAAGCCGAGCAAGTCAAGGGAAGCAAGCCAGCAAGAAACTCCACAGCATCTGCATCAGCTCCTGCTTCCTGACCTGCTTGAGTTCCTTCCAGTCCTGGCTTCCTTTAGTGATGAATAGCAATATGGAAATGTAAGCCGAACAAACTCAACTTGCTTCTTGGTCATAATGTTTGTGCAGGAATAGAAACCCTGACTAAGATAACCAAGAACAGCAATTTCTGCTCTGGGTCCCAGATACCCTTCTGAGTCTCATGCCCCAGGTGGAACTGCTATGCGAGACTGTGCCACAAAGTGACACTGCTACACTGTCCCCAGCTGCCAGAGCAGACATTCGCTGTCTCAGCCAGTCATTCTTACAACTGGACAGGTGAATTAGTCACTGGACGGTGTTCTGAAATCAGGCATCATCACCTGTACCTGTCACCCTGGCACTCTGAAGAACAGTTGTGGGCAGAAGCCAGCCTTCACTATCTCATGAGATGCTGTCTCCAAAACATACAATGAGGGACCAGAGAGAGACGGCTGAGCAGGTAAAGACATTTGACACCAAGTCTGATGACCTCAATCAACCCCAGGAATCCACACTGTGGAAGGYGACCCCCACAGTTTGTCTGACATYCAMATGGTTGCTGTGGCTCAGGCACCCTATTCTCCACCAGGTAAACAGATGTTTAAAAACCCGAATGCATACGAAGATAACTCATTACAGGCCAGCACTGTTCCTAGCTATTTGTAGCCTCTGACTCATTTAATCTTCATATAAACTCCTACAAGGTGGGTGTATTATAATAGATATTTTGAGGCAAGAAAACCAAGGCACTTGCCCAGGCTTGAACCCCAGAAGATGGCTGCCTGGACCCCAATCTTACCCAGGCCACACAGCCTCGCCATGATTGTGACTGTATGCATTGACAACAACATTGGCAACTGGCAATGAAAAAAATTGCCTTCCATGCTGGACAATACTTGGTGCTTGGAGTGACTGACTGGTGGACTTAAGAATAAAGGAGCCTGGGCACTGGACTCACAGAAGCCTTACGGAGTAAGATGATAGCATTCCAGAGATGAAGCACCCCAGCAAGTCAAGTCTCCCGGACTCTAGCTAGACAAGGATGGTGTCAGGGTTGTCTCTGGGACTCTTGCTCACATCTGTAGGAGAGCCCAGACCAGGCAGTCTCTAAAACTTCCTTCTATTTCAGGATAAAAGGATCCATTCCAAGTCACTGTATTACAGCCCCGAGGCTAGGAGACTGTTCTAAATTTGCATACATCTCATGGCTGTCTAGTGAGCCATGCTATGAGATACCCACTTTAAGGATGAAGAGATTGAGGCCCAATGGATTTCTCCAGGACTCAGTAGTGGCCTGGTGGAGCCAGAATCCAAAGCCAGTTACACTCTCCTCTAAACCTTCGGACATTTTTGCAGTGTTGAAGCCTTCGTTAGGCTCTGCGCTGGGCCTGGAGCCCCAGCAGGTCTGGAGACTGCAGAGTTCATGGGTCAGAGTGGAGCAATAGGAAACAGGTCGGCCCCAGGGTGTAGGGCAGAGGGGATGTCACTCTGCAGGAAGCCGGACTTACTCTTTGAAGGAGCCATAATACTGGTTGATGAACTCGATGGCTTGAGGCAGAAGCTCCTCCACTGGGGTGGGCTTGTCTCTGGGTCCTCTGGTCAAACTCTTGGGGTTCATGATGGACCCCAAGCAAGATTTGGACTTGCAAGTGAAATCCTGAAAAGAGAGACAGGGGTTGAATAGGGCTCCCATCCCCCAGTCCACCCCCCTGCGACCCCCATGCCCCAATCCAGTCCTAAGCCCGGCCATTCTCTGGCTGATGCTCACTGTGACCCTGTGAGGCTCCTTCTCCTTGGGGCCCACCAAGCTTTCTCCAAGCCTAGCTCCCCTCTCCTTTCCTGAGACCAGGTGGGTGTGAGCTGGCTTCTCTCTGTCCCTGTTCTCCAGTCTGCTAAAGACACAAGGACGGCCTCTGAGAAAACTCCACGGCTTCCTCCTAGGGGATATCCCCTGTGCTTCCCTTTCTAAAGAGACCCAGCTAGCTCCTCAGGGAACATGGCTACAGTGTCAGCCCAGAGAAGCTGACTGGATGAGAGAATAATTATTCCAAAGTCAGGGGAGGCTTGGACAGAAATGCCAGCAAGACGGATGTCCGGCCACATGTCAACTGTGGCGTTTCTCTGTTTTGCTTTGTTTCTGAGGTTTGATGTTAGATTTTGAGATAAGATCATATGTATCCCAGGCTGGCCTCAAACTATAG
>BDUI01012789.1:47248-58362 GCA_002335545.1 Apodemus speciosus | reverse complement strand
GATTGATAAATGGAACCTCATAAAACTATAAAGCAAACTATAAGGCAAAGGACACTGTCAATAAGACAAAAAAGCAGCCTACAGGTTGATAAAGGATCTTCACTAACCCTATATCTGACAGAKWACTAATATCCAAAATTTATAAAGAATTCAAGAAGTTGAACACCAACAACTCARATAACTCAATTTGAAATTAAAAAAATAGGGCACAGAGCTAACCAAATTCTCAACAGGAAAATCTTGAATGGCAGAGAAGCACTTAAAGAAATGTTCAACATCCTTAGTCATCAGGAAAATGCAAATCAAAACAACTCTGAAATTCCATCTTATACCCATAAGAATGGCTAACATCAGAAACTCAAGTGATAGCACATGCTGGCAAGGATGTGAAACAAGAGGAATATCATGCTGGTGGGAGTGCGAACTTGTACAATTGCTTTGGAAATCAATTTGGCTATACCACTCCTGGGAATATGTTCAACATATGCTCTACCATCCCCCCAAAACACTTGCCCAACTATGTTCATAGCAGCTTTATTTGTAATAGTGAGAAACTGTAAAAAACCTAGATGTCCCTCAACTGAAAAATGGATAATAAAAATGTGGTACATCTGCACAGTAGAGTACTCCTCAACTGTGAAAAACAAAGACATCATAAATTTCACAGGCAAATGCATGGATCTTGAGAATATCATCCTGAGTGAGATAACCCAGTCCCCAAAGGACATGTATGATGTACTCACTTAAAAGTGGATATTAGCCATAAAATAGAGGAGATCCATGCTATACTCTATAGTCCCAAAGAAGCTAAACAAGAATCAAGGCACAAAGGGAGGATGTTTGAATCTCACTTAGAAGGGAGAATAAAATGGTCCTAAGAGCCAGATGGAGGGAGTGACCTAAGTGGTAGATGGAGAGGGGAGTGGGGTGGAAGATTCAGGATCAGGTATGGCGAGGGATAGGAGGGATGGCCAGATGGCCATGAGAATGAATGGAAATCTGCAACTGACTGTGATGGGGAGGTAATGGGAATCCCCAGGAAGAGACAGATATATGGGATAATGGATGTACCCAAGAATTAGTAGGGGTGTCCTGAGTGGTGAATCACAACTCAGGATATATAAATTCATGTAGCCATGCAGTAACCCCAGTAGAGCAATAGGTACAACCACCCACAAAACTTTTGACCCAAAATTTATCCAGTCTACAAGAAATGAAGAGATGGAGGATGAGGAAGTAACTGAGACAATGACCAACCAAAAAAACAGCCCAACCTGAGACTCATCCCATGGACAAGCACCAATCCATGACACTATTAATGATACTGTGTTATGTTTCCAGACAGGAATCTAACATGGCTGACCTCTGAGAGGTTCCACTCAGAAGCTGACTCAGACAAATGCTCAGATCCACAGCCAAACAGTAGATGGAACTCAGGGAATCTTATGGAAGAATAAGGGGAAGAATTACAGCCTCTAAAGGAATAGAAACTCCACAGAAAGACCAATAGTCAACTAACCTGGACTCTTGGGGCTCTCAGACACTGGTCCATCAACCAAAGAACATGCAGGAGCTGGACCTAGGCTTTCCTCCATATATGTAGCAGATGTGAAGCTTGGTCTTTATGTGAATCCGGAACAACTAGAGTGGGGGGGGGGGCTATCTCAACAGATGTTTCTAGTTCATGGAATAGGCTCTTCTAGGTAGGCTGCCTTATCTGGTCTCAGTGGAAGAGGATGTAACTATCCCACTGAGCCTTGATATTTGAGGATGGGGGAATACACAGGGGGTTCCCACCTGCTCAGAGAAAGGGGGAATTGAGAGAAGGATTGTAAGAGGGAGAGATGGGGACGATTAGGGAGATGTAAAGTAAATGAGTAAAATAAATAATTGAATAAATTTGGCTTAATTATGGGGGGAAAGCCCAGCAGAAACTTTGTTTTCTGGTTTAATCTCATAAAGAGCATTCGGATCAAGCATAGTAAGCTTTGAAAGAAAAATACAAAATGTATGGTTCAAGTAATAACAAAGGACACCAGGAAGTGAAACGGCTGAATCCTTTATTGACAGACATAAAGGGATTAAGGGGAAATATACCACCCAGCTAGACTTACTGTTTGTATTGGCAGTTGAGCAAGGAATAGTTTAGCTTCTAACCTGTAATGAACTACAATCCAGAAGTGGAGGGAACACTTGTTATCCAAATCTTGAGGCTAGAAGACACAGGCTTTTGATCTAGATCCTGAGGAATAGTTCCCATAAAATGCATAGGAGCAGGCATGGCAGTATATACCTTTAATTCCAGAAGACAAGGCCAAGCAGATCTCCGAGTTTAAGGTCAGCCTGGGACAGAGCAAGTTCTTAGTAAAGTAAAGCTTAAGTCCATGCATGGTGGTATAAGCCTTTAATCCCAGCATTCAAGAGACAGAGCCATGCAGATCTCTGAGTTCAAGGTCACTCTACATAACAAGTTCCTGGACAGCCAAACTTAGGTATCCAGAAAATTGGAAAAGAGATAATAGAACGAGGAGGGAAGGAGGCATGTTATAGCCCAATCAAGCAGCAGAACTTGGCTGCTTTGGTCATGTGGCTCTGGCTTTAGAGTTAAGAATAGAAGGGATGTGTGGGACAACTAATGCTGGTTAGCTGGAGCTAAGAATTTAGCAGTGATTAATAAGAGATCAGTATCACTGAGGTGAAATCTTCTGGGAAGTGTTTTCTTCCAAAGATGTACCTCATTCTACAGCTAGACTCAGCAATGTATAAGAATTACTCAAGCAGTATTGGTTTTGAAGGTGTGAAGGGATCACGGAGAGAAGCTGAGGCTTTACCCTGTGAGAGGCCAGGAAAAGTCATTGGTCTAAGTGCAGCATCAGTTGTAGTTGATGGCCCAGAACTGAAGGGGTCATGCAAATAAGTTGAGGCTTGGTACGCAAAAGAGCACCTCTGAGAGGCTATTAGTGAAGACTAGTTGTACCAGAAGACSCCAGGTTATTGGAAATGATAGTACCATGGAATGATCACAAGGAGCAGCAACAGCAGTGGAGTAGAGTCAACTGGAGCTTAGAGTGCTGCAGAGTACAGAGCTGTAGATATGACCCAAGCCCTTAGGAGGAGCCCAGAAGACCATGTGTGAATCCCAGACATTGGAACAAGAAGCTGTAGTATTGACGTTGTCTTGGAGATGCCAAGATATTCAAGATGCCAGAGTCATGGGATATCTAAACAAAGAGAATTGTGCTGCAATCAATAAAGCCACATTAGACATGGAGATACTGAGTTTGGAGTTTGCTCAACTGGTATTTCGTCTTGCTTTAGTCCAGTGTTTCATTCTTCTGGAATTTTAGAATGATAATATATATTCTGTGATATAGGGTTATGTGATCTGTTGTTTAATTTTGATTTTATAGGGAATTAAAGTTAAGTGATTGGATTAGTCTCAGAAGAGGCTTTGAACTTTGGACTTTTAGTATTGTCGAGACTGCTATAGACTATAAGACTTTTGAAGCTGGACAAACGTWTCTTGCATTATGCTATGCCTATGTATAGTCCCCATAGACTCATGTGTTTGAACAAGCATGTGGAACCCAAAGGAGTTGACTGTGGTGCTTTGAACATGCTTGGCCCAGAGAGTRGTACTATTTGGAGGTTGGTCTTGTTGATGTAGGTATGGCCTTGTTGGAGGAAGTGTGTCACTATGGAGATGGGCTTTGAAGCTCTGTGCAGTGTAGAAGATTCGTTTTCTCCTCTTGGCCTTTGGAAAAAGATGAGGAATGCTCAGCTTCACATTATGCCTGCTAGGATCCTGCCATGCTCCTGCCTTGATAATAATGGACTGAACCTCAGAASCTATAAGCCAGCACYAAATAAATGTACTTTATAAGAGTTGCCTTGGTCATGGTATCTATTCATGACAATAAAACCATAACAAAGATAACCCATATATTAGTACAAGTCTCAATCCTTGTCATTGAGCTTTTTTCATGCAGTAGATAGAAACTAACACAGAAGCCCACAACTGGTGAGTATGCTGAGAATATAAGACATCAAAATGCTCAAGTCCAAGTGGATCAAGGACCTAGACATAAAACCAAATACACTGAAGCTTATAGAGGAGAAAGAGGGGAAGAATCTTGAACACATGGGCACAGGGAAAAAGTTCCTGAACGGAACACCAATGACTTATGCTCTAAGAACAAGAATCAACAAATGGGACCTCATGAAACTGCAAAGCTTCTGTAAGGCAAATGACACAGTCAGTAGGACAAAACAGCAACCAACAAATTGGGAAAAGATCTTTACCAATCCTACATCTGATAGAGGGCTACTCTCCAAGGTATACAAATAACTCAAGAAGTTAGGCTCAAGAGAGTCAAATAACCCTATTAAAAATGGGGTACAGAGCTAAACAGGAAATTCTCAACTGAGGAAACTTGAATGGCACTAAAGCACCTAAAGAAATGTTCAGCATCCTTAGTTATCAGAGAAATGAAAATCAAAACAACACTGAGATTCCACCTCACACCGGTCAGAATGACTAAGAGGAAAATTAAGGGGACAGAAGATGCTGGAGAGGATGTGGAGAAAGAGGAACACTTCTCCATTGTTGGTGGGATTGCAAGCTAGTAAAACCACTCTGGAGATCAGTTTGGCAATTCCTCAGAAAATTAGACATAGTACTACCTGAGGACCCAGCTATAATGCTCCTGGGAATATACCCAGAAGATGCTCCTACATGTAATAAGGACACATGCTCCACTATTCATAAATATTCATAAATATTCATATTATTCTTAATAGCCAGAATCTGGAAAGAACCCAGATGTCCTTCAACAGAGGAATGGATACAGAAACTGTGGTATATATACACAATGGAGCACTATGCAGCTATTAAAAACAATGAATTCATGAAATTCTTAGGTAAATGGATGGAACTAAAAAGTGTCATCCTGAGCGAGGTAACCCAATCACAAAAGAACATGGTATGCACTCACTGATAAGTGAATGTTAGCCCAAAAGCTCAAAATAAACACGTTACTATTCACAAACCACAGGGAGCTCAAGAAGAAAGCGGACTGAAGTGGAGGTGCTTGAGTTCCTCTGAGAMAGGGAACAAAATACTTACAGGAGCAATAATAGAGGCAAAATGTGGAGCAGAGACTGAAGTAAAGGCCACCCAGAGACAACCCTACCTGGGGATTCATCCTATAAACAGCCACCAAACCCTGACACTACTATGGATGACAAGACGTGCATACCAAAAAGAGCATGCCATGGTTGTTTCCGGAGAAGCCCCGCCAGAGCCTTACACATACAGAGGCAGATGCTAGCACCCAACCATTGGTCTGGGCGTGGGGTTCCAAATGGAGGAGTTGGAGGGTGGTATGGAGGGGCTGAAGGGGTTTACAGCCTCATGGGAAGAACAATGATGTCAACCACCCAGATGCCCCAGGACTCCCAGGGACCAAACCATCAAACAAGGGGTACACATGGTTCCAGCCAAAAGTGTGGCAGAGGAATGCTTTGTTGGGCATCAGTGGGAAGAGAGGTCCCTGGTCAGGTGAAGGCTCAATAGATGCCCCAACAAAGGGAAATYGGGGGTAGGAGGAGKTGGGAGTGGGTTGGGTGGTGGGGMGTATACTTGGAGGCAGGGGTGGGAGGAGGAGTTGGAGGGTTTGGGGAAGGGGGGAAACTGGAAAAGGTTTTACCATTTGAAATGTAAATGAAGATTATATTCAATAAAAAAATTGGAAAAAAAAGAAAGAACTGGCAAATTTATGACTGAAAAACATGACAAACCCCAGAAAAAAGTACTAGCAATGTGATGAAGACATGACTTATCCATGGGTTGTTGTTGTCTGAAGGGTATATCCTGAGGTTACTCGTGGAGGAGCATCGACCCAATGCAAACAGAGCAAGAGTCCATAGAGTAAATGGCACGCACTAACCATTGTCACAAAAGATAATCCACAAGCTAAATACAACATGCACCATGGGGATAGAGTCTAAACCAAAATAACATAAAATAATAAAAATAAAACTATTATTTAAAAAAAAAGACATCAAAATGCCCACACGTAAATGAGATGCTTATATCAAATCATTCCTTTCAGGGATGTTTGCAGAAGAGAAGAAAGAAAGATTATAAGAGCCAGAGGCAGTAGATGACCTTAAAAGGTTATATTTTTTAGACACAACTGGGCAGAGGTATAAATGACTCACAGAAATAGTCACAGCATTCACAAAACTTGCACAAGATCAAGCCAGAAAACATCTTAGTGCTTGAATAACATCTAGGATAAATGGAAAGCAAAAACATGTGTGCAAAGATACTGACCATGAGTAGTGATTAGGGAAGTTCAACCAAAGTCACAATGTCACTGTCGATTCATGAAAACAACCATGTTAAAAAAAATAACAGCAAAATATTTGCAGATGATTCAAAAAATTGGCAATGTTGACATTGTTGGTGGGAATGTAAAATGGTAATGCACACATAAAAAGTATAACAGACAGTATTCAAAACAACACAGAAAAACCGAAACCGCACTTCTGGGTGTACACCAAAGAACAGAAAGCAAGACCTCAAAATGATACTTGTATGAATACAGCCTCATTGGTAATAGCAAAATCATGGAACCAATAAAATGTCCATTAGTTGATGGAAGTTCAATTATTATGGAGTTTTTATTCAGTCTTAGAAACAAAGCATAGCTTGTCCAGGGGAAAGGTGTATGTTTCACTATGCATTAGCAACTACAATAAAAACAAGAACAAGAACAATACACACACAAATATAAACATGTATACACATGCACACACAAAACTCACCAGAAACAAAACTTTCAAATAAGGGGAAAATTATCTGGACATAAATGTATCCCAAAAGCAATAAGAATGGTTAACAAGCATATGGAACATGGTTAAAGGTTGAGTAAAGTAAAAGTACAAGGGGAGAGCAGAGCTGGTGATAATTAGATGGCAGATTGCATAATAACTAGAAAGGAAGAGTTTCAATATTTTAAACATAAAACTATAAATTTTTAACTTTCAGGAGAAATGAATTCTACATGATAAGGTCATTCGATGCAGTATACATTTATCCATTTTGCAATGTACTCTAAGAAGAAAATGCAGAGTACTGGTTGGAAAGAAATGGTGGATAGAGAACAAATGCAATGTTGTGATTATTGTTTCTATTCTACCAATGCTTACATGCACAGTCTTCATTAAGTGGGAGTTTGAGGAAAGCGGGTGCTCTTTTTAAAAATGACACTGTCAGAGTTACTTCCTCCCCAGCATTCCGAAGAACCTGAACCTGGAAACAGAAAAGAATAACAGATTGTGATCCTTATTAGTTATACAATTTTGTTCAATTATAATCCCTGAGCACTACTGACTGTTTTCCTATACCTTGAGTTTCTCTTGTGACCAGAAACACTTTTTGAAAGATAAAAATATAACTCTCTAAGTAGTGCTGTAATAAACCCAGCACTTCTCCTGCTTATGGCCCCTTCAGCCTGATAGGATGCACTGTGAACCTCTCAATTGCATCCCCAAAACATTGCTCCTAAGCATTGGTTATCTTACGCAGTGTTAGAGTTATCACAAGCTCTAAAGAATGGCAGGTGATAGGAAATGTTGAAACCACTACATCTTTTAATGTAATGATTGTTTATTGGGTGCATGTTTGTAGTGTTCAATTGATTAATCATTGCTGGTAAGTGGAAAATGATCTCAGTATGGTCCAAAGAATTACTTCTTATAAAGGCGTATCAACTTATTTAAACACTCTAAAACATTACAAATCTTTTCATTCCCTGAAAAGCTGTGGAAACAAAGAATTTTGCTATTATCAGTAATCCCCAATACTTGAAATTATCGAATAGACAGGTCTAGTACTATCAGCTAAAACAGTTCTGATTTTCTTAAAAATTCAAAGAAATAAAAAATAATCAATGCAAAATCAATGTAAGAAAGGTATTAAAAAAAGGCTAAGAGTCTGAGATATATAACTTATAATGTAGTTGTGGCAAATCAGATAAATATAGGTGTGATTATAAACATTGATATAAACCACAGGTAGAATTAAGCTTAAAGTAGATGTAGCTAAACAAATGCAAAAACATACATTGCTCATAAGCATAAAGACAATCTCCACCCTGGGAATTTCCTATTTTTCTGAAAATACTCTTTTTCAAATATGGAGACTATGCAACAACAGTGGTCATGGCTTCTCATCCTGACACCTAGACACCCTGAAGAAAATGCTTAGGATGATAAGTAAGGCCCACAGTCCTCATCACTTCATTATCCCACAGCAAGGGCTGCCTGGAAATGTCCAACTAAACCAACCCTTCCCTAATTAGTCACACCAGGAGGCCAATCTGGAAATCTCTTTCATCTCTTCAGGCTATACAAGCACATAGCAGTGGGATTTCCAGTGAGAAAAGATCAATCAACCAGAACAGAATCTTGCAAATAAACTCTATACTACATAGCCTAAAAGGAAACATAGCCAGACTTATGTATTGAACAGTGAACTTCTTGCTTTAAAAATTATAGAAAACTAACATAGGATTGTTACTAACATTTAACTAGCATAAAAAGTTGGTGAAGAAGAAATGAAACATATTAAAGCAAAAAATGAACCATTTGAAAGGGAAAGTGACAACCAGCTTACAACAAGGTAAATCATCTACTAATGTTCTATGACAATGACCATAAAATAACCTTAAAATATCCAGCAAGAAGTTATAATTGCATCAAATCCATTGAAATTTCATAAGTTTGCAGCAAAAAAATGTTGAATTATAAAAACATCAAAACAGAATTCATAAATCACAAAGTATAATGACATATGTAGAATACTTTCTGGATTAAAAAAGAATAGAACAGTGCTGTAGAATCAGGAAAATGGAATCAATGGAGATAAGAGCTTCAGTGACAGGCAAACATGCACATATGTGAACATTCTTACATATGTTTTAGTAAGTGAAATCCAAAAATATCTAAAGATAATAAATCTTGATCAGATGGAATTTAATCTAGGAAAACAACATTACTTAATATTAAAAAATTGTTAAAGCACACTGAGACACTGGACTTTGCTGGGTGGGCATGGTGGAAGCAACCATGTGGTAGAGAGATAGACGAGAAAAAGAACGTAAGTTGTTTGTGTGTTATGTAGTGAGGCAGAACTGGAGAAACCAAGGCAGTGAGGAATAGCTTCATATGAGAGGTCTATGCTCCCTGGAGTCCATGCTGATGTCCAGACCCATGCTGCCTCTGAGGGCCACGTCTAGGTCTATAGTACTACTGCAGCTACGGTCTGTATTACAACCAAAGGCTATGCAGATGCCTGTGRTCTGTACTATAGCCTGAAGCAGTGTGGATATCCAAGGCCTCCACTCATGTTGGTGCCAGGAGTAACATGGATAATGGAGAGCTGGCCCTTACCTAGGAAGCATGAAGAAGCTGGCTTTGGTGATAAAAGCCCAGGAGAACTTTAGCATGAGAGCAGGGGAACTGGCCACAACCCTTGTCTGGAGAGCTGGTTTTGGTAGTATGGGTGGAGGAGAGCTGATAGRTKGACCAATTCAGCTACCACCCAGGCCCAGATCTGTAGCTTTGAACTGCCCTCCTGACCCCCCAACATCTTCCCCATCTGCAAGCTGCTGGAGCATGTAAAGAGTCTGGTCCTATAGATCCATTGMTAAAGGATATCCATAACTCAGAGCAACAGCAGGATACCAGAGAATCTATTTGACAGTTCAGTACTGATGGTGTAGCAGAGGCCAGATGCCTTTAATTAGACTGATTACTCATGGCAATAAACATTTTCAAGTAAACCGATTTGGGAGAAAGGGTATACTGCACTGCGTGAAAAGGTATACAACAACATCCAGTGCCACTATGACAAATGAGCATGCAATGGAGAGGTAGGAAAATGGAGGATCTGAATAGTCCATGCACAGAAGCCTGCAGTTGATAGAGGAACAGGTCMCAACCCACAGGTGTTCATGAAATGTCTTTTCAAACTATCAAAAATGTTTTTGTTGTTGTTTTCTTTGATTTCATTTGTTTGCTTTTATGGGTTTTGTTGTTTCAATTTGTTTTTCTTTTTGAAACTT
Organism: Apodemus speciosus; assembly: GCA_002335545.1. NCBI lineage: Eukaryota > Metazoa > Chordata > Mammalia > Rodentia > Muridae > Apodemus > Apodemus speciosus. Next base: position 48,229 of record BDUI01012789.1, on the reverse strand, counting down.
TATTTTTATTTTCCTTGGRGTTGGGAGATCACATGGGTAGAGAGCAGATATGAAAGAACTTGGAAATGTGTGGGGTTTGGATGCATTATATAAAATTCCCAAAGATTCAAAAAATTACATTCATTAAAAAATGAATTGGTGAAATTAATAATATCAAAAAYGTAAGTTGACCATTCTGCAGTACACATACACATGTGGTAAATACTGAATAACAGTATAAGCAAACTTCCTAGAATTGATACATGTAACATGAAACCTATAAATAAGATCATCCTAAGTGATGAAAGACGCAAAGCCAGAATCCCAAATGCTTGGAAAAAATAAATGAATATCTATGAAAATTACTTTAGTCAAATAGTTTTCACTATCCTGAGGTTTTTTTTTTTTTTACTCCAAATGAATTTGGAATTGTTCTTTCTAACTCTATGAATAATTGAGTTGGAATTTTGATGGTGATTGCATGAATCTGTAGATTGGTTTTGGCAAGATGGTCATTTTTACTATWTTAATCCTGCCAATCCATCAGCATGGGAGATCTTTCCATCTTCTGAGGTCTTCTTTGATTTCTTTCTTCTGAGACTTGAAGTTCTTGTTRTACAGGTCTTTCATTGTTCGGTTAGAGTCACAAGAAGATATTTTATATTGTYTGTGACTATAGTGAAGAGTGTCATTTCCCTAATTTCTTACTCAGCCCATTTATCCTTTGGGTGCACATAGGAAGGGTACCGTTTTGTTTGAGTTAATTTTATATCCAGCTACTTTGCTGTATTATAGAGCAATAGTGATAAAAAAAAACCTGCATGGTATTGATACAGTGACAGGCAGGAAGATCAATGAAATCGAACTGAAAACCAAGAAATGAAGCCATACACTTAGGGTCACTTGATCTTTGACAAAGGAGGTAAAAACTATCCAGTGGTGCTGGTTCAACTGGCCCTCAACATGTAGAAGAATGCATATCAATCCATTCTTATCTCCCTG
>BDUI01012787.1:23865-35665 GCA_002335545.1 Apodemus speciosus | reverse complement strand
GGGGCCCTATCAGAAGAAACAAACTCCTCCTCTTTCTCAAATGCATAGTATTGCTAAAATATCTGCGTCCTTTGTACAGTCTGTCATTCCGCCATGAAGGCTTCCCTAGATATTCCCGAACATCTAATGYGTAACATGCCACAGTGTTATAACTGATAGTCATCCACCATGTAGGAGCTTTGAGATAGAGACCAATTTTGTGTTATGTTTTAAACCTATTTCCCTTCCAGTCCCTCTCCCAAAGCTTATTTCCCTGTGGTTTCTTAGTAAATGTTTCAAAAGAATGAATAAATGTATGGTAGATATTATTTAATGAGAAAACATAATAGAAGCATTTTTTTACCTTCACAAAGAAACCATCACTTATTATTTTTGTGCCTTCTCTAGGAGGAATGTTTTTTTCTTGTCAGAATGGCAGTCAGGGCAGATGAGGCAGAAGCGCTAGATGAATAAAGGACACCTGGGTGTGACAAGCTTTGAGAATTTGAGAATAAATAAAATATGAAGTGAGATACTATACAATTTTGAAGCTCTATGTCCATTAATTGTACCCAGGGGTTCTCCCCTATGGAAAGGGCCCAGAGGACATGGGAAAAAGACAAGGTAAACAATATGTTTCTCCTAGACACACACGATGGTGATGATGCCAATGAACATGGAGTTGCAATCTTTCCTCCAAGTAGCTGACACTCTTAATTTTACATTTATATCAGTAGTTATGACAAAAATCATTTCTGGTGATGAAGATTATCAAGAGAATGAGTTTRAAAGTAAGCCAAAATGTGACTAATTCCATTTTATTGTGAAAGCTAATTGGGAAATGCAATTTATTTCTTTAATACACAGATCTCTTATTATAAAATGAAGATAGTGACTCTTCTCTCAGTSTTATGAAGTTATGAARACACATGCAAACATTAAATGTAAAAGTGAAATGCAAGAAAAGAAAAATCCAACAAAAGATTACAGCTACCTGACATACAATGTATTGGGGTACTATTATTGTTAAAGTTGTCTCAAGTTTAACTGGCCATTCTTCTATTAGCTAATGATTCTGTTATCTAAAGTGATTCAGTATTCTCAATGACAAAATCAGACTTCCCAGAGGCAAAGGAAGCTTTCTCATGTTTAATCTGGAGAGAAGAAATTCCCTTTGCATGGAAGTAGAAACCCATAGCCCCCTAATTCTATGCAGCATGTATAGCCTGCCCAAGCTAATGCTTTCTGGAAGTTCCTACTGTCTCCTCAAAATTTGAAGACATTGGGAGATCTCACCTTCATGACGTCTGCCTGGAGAGAGAAGTGTTGATGTACACAGCATCCCCCTGACTAGTTGAAGTGTCATCTAGGCATAGGCTGACAGAGCTCAAAGAAGAAGAGTTTCGATGTCTTGAATAACTTATAAGCCATGGTATTTGAAGGTTTTTTAGCTCTCTAATACAATCCTATTTGTTTTCTCATAAAAGGGGTGGGGAATGTTAACAGGAAGATTAGACCATGTTTTCAAATGACAGATTTTAGTGCCTCCTGGAGTACCCAGTTCTGCTYYGCGTGTTTCATTCAGCAATCACATGCATTGAATTACAGGGTGTTGGGTCAATGCAATGTTCCCAAGTTTCAYTGACATACTTGCAAAGGCCAACCATGTAGTAGTAGAAACCAGAAATGATATTAAATTCTTATATAACACCATCAAAGCATCGGACTATAAATAATATGGAATACTTAATAGAATACTTACCAGAAGATGCTGTGTACAAAATGATAGAAATGCATTTGTTATGCACTTAAGTCCTGGAAACATTCTAGAAACATCTAATTTTATAAGCCAGGAAGTTATGCAGAGAAATAAAGTAAACTACCCAAGGCCACATGTTAATAAGGTTACATCTTGAGCGTGGGCAGGCTGACTACAGAATTTGTATTTAGCCTGTGATGCTTTGGCAAGTTTTCAATTTAGATCTGCTCAGGAGGTGTCAGCTTTGGTAGTTTGAATAATTTGTTTTTCTTAGTAGCTGTTCACCTAGTAAAGAATGAATGTTACTGATGGGAAAATCAAAGGTGACTGTATCATGACACAATCTTTTCCTCTGTTTTGAACATCTGCTGTACTTAGAAGCATGTGAGTCATTCTTTTTCTATTTCAAGTAGGTTTGTTTTGTCATTACTAGATTATAAACTAGTGGAGAAGACTGACCTTTAAACTCCATTGATTGCACATATACACACTTCACTTCTTTCTGTAACACACATACATATGGACATGCACACACATGTGCACACACACACACACACACACACACACACACACACACTTCCTTTCCTTATGTATACATAAACACAGGGCACAGGGTGAATGCCCACAAATAAAATTTATTAATTTTGTTGCATTTTATCTTTTCTTTTGATACATCTGCTTTTCTGTTCTTACTATACACACTTTGGAGCTGTAAAAATGTCTAGAGTTGTTTCTGCCTCTTGGAGCAGCATTATCTTCAGTGAAATGGCATCAGCTGTCATTAGTAACTGGACTCTCTGGAAGAGAAAAAATTAAGTAATGCTTGGCTTTGGGGCATTTGGAGGTATGATAGTCTGGACAAACCACAGTGGTGAATGTAAAGAGATTGCATATTAGAAAATAACCAATCACATTCCATATGACAGCTGTTGACAGAGGTCAGAACTGACACTTGAATGGCAGGAGTCTCCTTCCATCCAGCTCCTAAGTAATGTGGTGATGTGGTTGTTAATGTGGTAAGTGACACTGTTTATGAAGCCTGACTACCATGGGTGTTAATCTAAGTATGGAAAAGAATTTCATGTGCGATTTGGTGTTAAAGTAGCTTTTTAACCCCAGCTCCCATGCTACCCATCCTGGAAGCCAGTGTTTGCACCCAGATTTGGGGGTATATCTGTATCACAGGCTAGGCTAAAGGTAATTTTAATGAACTAGGGGAAATGACTAAATATTTTTAAGGTTTTATGAAAATGAAGGGAACAGAATTTTTTCATGAACGAAACAAGTGATTTTATAGGAGGTTGAAGATTAAAATAGAAAATGCATTCTCCCTTCTGGGGTTGTCTGTTTCTTGTTTGTTGAAGACAAAAAAAGGAATTCAGAATCTCTTTTATTAATAATTTTACTCTCGCTATATGATATTGGTTAAAAAAGACCAAGAAGTATGGAAAATTGCAAGTGTTGGCAAGGATGTGGAGAAAGAGGAACACTCCTACACTGCTGGTGGGACTGCAAGCTGGTACAATCACTCTGGAAATCAGTCTAGTGGATCCTCAGAAAACTGGACACGATACTTCTGGAGGACCCAGCCATACCACTCCTGGGCATATACTCAGAAGATTCTCCAGCATGCAATAAGGATACATGCTCCACAATGTTCATAGCAGTCTTATTTATAATAGCCAGAAACTGGAAAGAACCCAGGTGTCCCTCAATGGAAGAATGGATACAAAAAATGTGGTATATATACACAATGGAGTACTATTCAGCCATTAGAAACAATATGAATTCATGAAATTCTTAGAGAAATGGATGGAGCTGGAGAGCATCATACTAAGTGAGGTAACCCAGTCTCAAAAGAATACCCATGGTATGCACTCACTGATAAGTGGATATTAGCCTAGAATCTTGGAACACCAAAGACAAAATCCACATACCAATTGATGTCCAACAAGAAGGAAAGAGTGGACCCTGGTTCTGGAAAGGCCCAATGCATCAGTGTAGGGGAATACCAGAACAGGGAAGTGGGAAGGTGTGGATGGGGGAACAGGGAGAGGGAAAAGGGCATGTGGGAACTTTGTGGGGCGGGGAACCAGGAAAAGGGAAATGAAATGTAAATAAAGAATATATCCAATAAAAATATTTCAAATGAATCAGGTTGTAACAGATTGTACAATTGAAAGGTAAGGTACAAATTAATCTAAAGAACTATGAATCTCTCATATCGGATAATTAATACATTGTGCAACAAACTTTTGAAAGCCATTATGTTACACACTTAGAATACAGCAATAAAATTGGATTGCAAGGTAGAGGATTGTATTAACACTTCATATTTTTTATACATTTTGTCAGTGGAGGTAACTGGGACTTAACAACATGATCTAGATGATATAACCCATGGCCTCTGTTTTGAGGGCACAATTACTGCCTCAATACTAATATAACCAGAGGCAATGGAAGTAGCCTGCAATGCATGAAGGCCTTAGTAGGAGGATGGAGGAGAGCTTGTTCCTCACGACTTCAAATTAAGCCAGATTCAGAGAACTCTTGGATACACCAATAGACCATGCACAAATGTATACCTTTGTGACTATTAAATGTAGTATCTAGGAAATTGTAATAATATAATCCCTTTGATAATCAGAACAGGACGCATTTCACAGCTGAAGATACATTGGACCTGGATCAAGAGAGCTTGCCATTGGATTATTTGGAAGAATGGAATGCCGTGGGAGTATTTAGTTAACATTTTTAAGCTAATGCTTAATTAAAAGSACTTGTGATGGGCCTTAATGCTAGTATTTGTTCTTGGATTACATTTTTATTGCACATCTAACCAAGTGTCCCAAATAAGTGTAATAATTATAGATTCAAACCAAACGCAGTCTCATGGACATAGTGTGTGATAGACTTTTTTTTCTTCATTTTATGCAGTCTCGAGAACCAAAGAAAGAAGATTAAGACCACATGTCTGGTCTTCCCTTGGATATATTACAAAGCACCCACTCAGTCCAGAAACATGTATTATAAAACCTTAGTGTTGTCATTGTCCTTGCTGGGATTATATACATCACTTGGACACTTCTTAAAAATGAATATCTTCTTGATCGATATGATCATGACCTAGTTTGACTCCTATTTTGTATATCTAATAATGAAATCGTGTTCTGCATTTGAGTAGTCTATATACTCTAATACTGAAAAGAACATAAAAATATAAATGGGAGTTGTTGAGATAGGTCAGTGGTTAAGAGTGATTTCTGTACTTCCAGATGGCCAGAGTTCATCTTAGCACAGATACTGGGCAGCTTACAACTGCCTATAAGACCAGCTCTGAGGCTTCTAACAACTTCTTCTAGTCTCTGCAAACAAGCACACACAAGTAGCATACATTAATACAAAGGCACATATTCAGAAATAAACATAAAGATAAAAGATACATAGGTTCTTTTTCTCCCAAATGCTTACTCTTTATTAGTTTTGTCTTCTAGAGTGACTCATGATCCTAGAGAGTAAGCARAGCTGTTTGGTTTTTCATGTCCTACGAGTCAAATATATTTTGAACATAGAAAATAGATGGGAGAGATGTCTATTTTATTGCAGCTTATAAGCAAAAGAATAGGATAAGGCCAATGCAGTGGTTCTATGGGTAAAGGCTCTTGCTGTCAAGATCAAAGGTCTGAGTTCTGTCCCTGGGAGTCACATAATAGTCACGGTAATAGGAGAAAAACTGACTCTTGTAAGCTGACCTGTGACCTCCACATGCGTGTCATCTACCAGCACATGTGAAATGATACAAAAAAGCATTCAGAAGAACAGAGTTTTTTCTTTCCTTGTTAGTCAGTTGAATATTTGTTATGAATACATATCAAATTTTATAAAATATTCTGTTATAATATTGAAATTATTTTCTCTCTTCAATAATAATTTTATTTATTTCTATACATAAAAGTAAATCTTTTTTGACTAAAGCATATTGTTATATCATTCTTTTCACTAGTTGCTGTATGTAATATAACGTGCCTAAAGCATTTTTGATTTATGTTAATAAAGTAAGACTAATACTCTATAGTTCAAATGACAAGTCTCATGGTGACTCCATTTAATAAATAAGTATTACATTTGAAATTACTAAGGTAGATTTAGCTATAAAAAATAAAGCAATGCATATATTAGTGTTTAAGCCTTTTTGCAATGTATTTAACATATCTCTAGGACTTGGATATACTTATTATCAACATAAGAATAATGCATTATATACATTTATGTATGTAATTTTTAATTATCAATTAACTAAGTAAATAAATGAAAAGAGTTAATAAATAGAGGCAAACCCTGGTGATAACTAGTATTACAATCTTTAGAACTAGCCAGTAAGTAGCACCCCTCAACTCATATGCCTTCAGTTTCCTGCCTGTTTGGGTTCCTTCCCTGATTTCCTTCAATGATAGTGACAGTAACCCTAACTAAGACAGCTGCCAACTCTAGACATCAGGACTATTTGAGCATGTTTAGTATTGTAAGAGGCATCAAACTTGTCCTTCTTTACACCAAATGGTTTGACTTCATGACTTACATTTTATCATATAAATTTTTGATTTAATATGCCATTTTATGGCATATTAATTTGATTTAATATGCCATTTTATGGCATATAATACTTGCTTTTATAACATAATTTCTGATAGTAATGCAAGTTATTTTGTAACATCTCAATGACGAACAGTTTCATAATAATTTATTGAACTTGGTATTCTTAACTTTATAGATTTTCCCTCCAATGTAATTCTATTTTTATTCAATATAACCCAACTGCTAAAGTTATTCAAAACTTCCTGTTATTCCTATTAACTTTGAAACTCATAAATTATCATTTCTCTTTTTTGAGAATTTCATATATGAGTAATGTACTTATATCATTTCTACCTCTTTCTATCTTCCCTCCATCTCCTCCCATGTTCCCCATACTTCTTCTCTAAGTCATGATCTCTTCTTTAATTATCTTTGTTACACACACACACACACACACACACACACACACACACACACCTTTTGAATTCATTTAGTGTTGCTTGTACTTATATGTGTTTAAAGATGGCCATTAGGGATTGAATAATCTATCAGGATGCTAATCTCTGGAGAAGACTGAATACCCCTCTCTCACTAGCCATCACTTTTCTTTTTGGAGTGGAGTTTTGTAAGATCTTCCTATCCATGTAGGAATGCCAACTACTATTGTCAATGTGCTGTTCTTGTTTAGGTAACTCCATTGTTGAGATTTTATGGGTACAGCTTCTCTGTAATATATAGGTGATACTTTTTATAGCAAAAATCCTGGTCCTCTGTCACTTAAAATCTCTCCACACTTTTCTTCTTTGATTTTTCTTAGGCATGTATAGGTTTGGGCATCTCTCAATCAGTTGTTTTCTGTATTTTTAACAGTTGTAAATTTAAACAGTGATAGTCTGAAATCTGCTGCAATAAGAAACTTCTTTAATGTTGAGTGAAAGTTACACTTATCTATGGATATAAGAATAAATATTGTGGAGCTGGAGAGCTGGCTCAGTGGTTAAGAGGACTGACTGCTCTTCCAGAGGCCCTGAGTTCAATTCTCAGCAACCACATGGTGGCTCATAACCATTTGTAATGGGATCTAACGACCTCTTCTGGTGTGCCTGAAGAGAGCAATGGTGTACTCATATACATAAATAAATAACTCTTAAAAAAAGAATAAATATTGTGAATGCAGATAGAGATTATAATGACTTAAGAAAATGATAGTAATTGGTTCTCCTCTGGGGTCAATAGCTAGTTGACTAGGTTTAAAGTACCAGAAATTATTCGTTCCTTAAGTGAGTCTTACCTCCAATTAGATATCTATTGGTTACCCTTAAGAATTATGTGCCACTATTGCACTCTTAGGAGTACTCTGATATGCTGGTCCTTGTTGTGATTGTGAGGCTGACATATTTCTTATTTTTCATCAGATGATTTTGCCTGCCTAAAGAAATCATCTTTGTTTTTGTCCAAATCCATGCTTGACTCCCACCTGAAACTCAAAACAATTAACTTCCATACTTAAAGTACCTGACTTTAAGATGAAAGAAGGTTTTCATCATGAAGGAAAACAAGACTTCTTACGTATTTTCTCTGTGATTTTTTTATTTATTTTATATTTAAGACCTTTCAAGTGGTCATAATTTTCCACTTGTAATTTCTATTATTTTTTCCATTGTAATTTATATCATATACATCTAACTATGCTGGAAAAACAAAAGTCCATATTCTCTCTCTCTCTCTCTCTCTCTCTCTCTCTCTCTCTCTCTCTCTCTCTCTCTCTCTTTTAGAAATATATATATATTTAGAAGCCATGGAGAAAATTTATTCTTCAGTTCTTTGTTCATGACAGTTGCCTTAAGATAGCAAGTCTCACTAAACCTAAGATTTAGAAAAACAAACAAACAAATAACATTAACAATAACAATAACAGGTTCGGAGGCTTCGAAATGTTGCAGGTGAACATAGTGGCTACTTTCATTATCAGCCACATGAACAAATTGAGCAGATTTCTTAAGCTGTCAACTTGAAGAATCCAGGGACAATTATATCATCACACTTTCTGGTTCTGTGCACTTTTTATTTTTTATTGAAAATTTATGCTTGGTTTAGACATCCATATGATAAAATAATCATGTTTTCTGATAGCATTATATCTCTTCTTGTCTAATATATACCACTACAAAGTGCACAACAGAGAGTTCATTCAAATATCAACACACATGAGAGATATTTCACCCAGCAAGAGAAGCTGCAGTACAATTCAACACAAAAGAACAACAGCCTAATTTGATGCTTTAGGAGAACTTATATTATTGGCCTGCTTTTAATTTAGACATAATCTTTTTACAGATCCTGGTCAATTTGTTTATGAAATGCCATTCTTCATACTTTTCTATACAATGATAATACCACACCCAGACTCTGTCTTATTCATGAAAGATTGTGTATATGCAGAGCCAAAGTATCCATCAAGTGATGATTTAGTATGTCAGTATGCTTGATAAATGAATGGTTCTCCAACTGTAATAGCCTTTTCTGAAAGACTATAACACTATTAAATTTTTGAAATATTTATCTAAACCGTCTTAGAATCTTGAAACATGAATATTGGGAAACATTTTTGATCCTAACAAAATATCATGTKTCTGGATAAACTACGAAGAATTTCCTTTTAATATTGGACACATTTTCTCAGCTGATGAAGAATTTGGTTGAAAGCAGAAATCACTCCAGACAGGAAAGCATGAAAGAGCCACAGATCAGCAGGATGCAGGAACTTGATATATTCAGAAAAGACCTTATCTTTTCTGAGTTTTGCTATCATCCCATTGTTTAATATTTGAAAGATGAGTTTCTTTTTCTTGCTAATATCTAGTTATTGATTATTTAAGGTTTGACTTTATTTAAATTTTATTTCAATTCTTCTCTCATACATTCATCCTGTCCACAATTTCCCCTGATGATGATAATAATGTCTCTTTTCACTAAAGAGATTTGTTTCAAAGATTACATGCATTCAATAGTGTTAAATAGGGCTCTGTATCAATATGATTGTTACAGAATTTACTCACTTCTCTTCTTTCTAAGAGTTCTAGTTTTATTTACTGAATTTATTAATACAAAATAAATATTTCATACAATGACAGCTTTCACTGACCTAAGATTAAAAGCCATATAACAAGATAAAATTTGCGTAAAATCAAATTCTCTTTAAAAGTCTCCTGTCTCTTAAGCAGATTCATGCCACAGACCACAAAAGTTTTTTTTCTAATGGTCTAATTCATTTGCATATTCTCAAGCATTAAAGTTGATCATAGATATTTTGGTCTAGTGTCAGGTAAGATGTTTACTATGCATTTAGTAACTTTAACTTTAGTAATTTAGTAAAATTAACTTTAAAATATTGAATTTTTATAAAATCTAGACTCTATAGATATTGTGTCTTCTCACTTTAGGTTAATTTCCAAACTTTGATTCTATTCCTTTATGATTTACAGCAATGTCTATTTTAGAAGGTGACAAACTCTAGATTTAAATTAAAGTTTAGTATGATAGAATATTAAAATTAATTTAGGACCAAAAGTTACAAATGATACATATTTTCTCTAGAAGTTTTGCATATAAGCAAGGCTGATTAAGATGTAAATTCTGTTTTTTCTGATGCCAACAGAAAATTTCTATCGAATGTAGAATTGTGTAAGTTAAGTAAGTAAAGCCAGTTATGATGCCCAAATTTCCAAAAAGCTCACTGCTGGTTATCATCTTTAACTCATTACTTTCTGAATAACACACAAAAAGAAGTGCTTATGATTAAATGTGAGTCAAATAATCTCCTCAAGGAAATATTCTCTGGAAATAACTATTCTTGTTAACATATGAAATTCTTTGCATATTTTAATCACTTGGTATTTGTTTGCCTCAGGATGTTAAAAATATACTCTCCATAAATGAATGGTCCTTGGGTCCTTATTTCACATATGCTCAGATTTCTACTCTAAAACTGCTGACTTAAAACAGTTGACCAAGTCGGATATCGGTATATGACTTCCTACATGATATAAAAGTGATCCAGAAAAATACCTCCTATATAAAGTAGAAAAATAAAAATATTAAATGTATTAATTTCCTTTAGGACCTTACATAGGTTAAAAAAAAAGAAGATAGTTATCCAGAGGGAAAATGTATTATTGGATAGTATATATAACGTGTGTGTGTGTGCATGTATAGTATATATGTATATATAGTATGTATATTAAATGGTAGATATATTATAAATAGTATATATATTCACTGTTGTATGTATAAGTGTATATATACTATATAAGTGTATATATAGTGTGTATATATATTATATAGAAATGATATATATGCTATGTAGAGCATGTATATAGTTGTCTTAGTCACAGTTTCTACTCCTGCACACACACACACAAATCATGACCAAGAAGCAAGTTGAGGAGGAAAGGGTTTATTCAGATTACACTTCCACATTGCTGTTCATCACTAAAGGAAGCAGGTCAGGGAGCAGGAGCTGATGCAGAGGCCATGGAGGGATGTTACTTACTGGCTTGCTTCCCCTGGATTGCTCAGCTTGCTTTCTTAGAGAACCCTAGAATACCAGCCCAGGGATGGCACCACCCAAAATGGGCCCTCCCACCCTTGATCATATATATGTACCATGATGTTATTCATTAACCCACAGACATGTTCCAGTCCAAAAGTTTACTAAGCTCTGGGACAAAAGCAGAAATGATTTTCCAGTTCTAGCCTATAAGCATGAAAAGATCAATGTTTAGGCTCAAGCAGCTGGGCGATGGGGAAGTCCTTAGACTTTTTGTTCTGTTCAGACCTACAATTGATTTGGYGTGGTCCACCTACATCTGGGATTATGCTGTAATCATTCTACCAATACATTCAGATTTTTTCCTAAAAATCATTAGCATATATCACTTCATTAAAAAATATTACAGCCATTAATGTATATAGTGTATATCAATCATACACATTAATAGGCTTGGTGGTTACATATTAATGTGTGTATGTGATATATTTGAGCATATTTACCTTCTGCATCTTCTCTTATCCTCCTCTCCCTTCTGCTTCCCCATTAATCCCCATTCCACTTTCATGTCTTTGTTTGTAGTGACCCAATAAGCTTAATTAGGACTGCCTACAGAAGCAACTTACCAGTAGCTACTGCACATCATGTTTCTTTCTATTAAACGATTAAGTTCAAGTTATTAGAAGCAGGTGAGACGTTTTCATTCCTTTATGCTAAAAATTACCTACCCCAAGGAGGCCTTAGGACCTCCTCTCCTGCCTCCATAATACAATGCAAGTAGATTTATATTGTGCAGGTCTTGCACATGTACTCTCAGCTGCTGAGAATTAAAGAATGACCACCATGTCATGCCTAGAAGACAGCATCCCACAACCTGACACCACCTCCATTGGCTCTTCCATCCTTTCTGCCGTGTCTTCTACAATGGTCTTTGAGCC
>BDUI01012786.1:34222-46810 GCA_002335545.1 Apodemus speciosus | reverse complement strand
GCTGTCCCTCCTAAACAGGACAAGAGTGTTATTTGTTTTCTTTGAACACCTCCGACTCTGGGAACTTTTGTCTTGCTGAGTGAGGGGGAAGCAATGGGGTGTAAGAAGGGACTGAGACTGAAGAAACGATGAAAAAGATGATGACAACTTTCTTTTCCCCTGGGGGTGGGTAGGTGTGGGTGGGACTTAATTTACTTGGAGGTGTGAGCTGTAACTTTTCTTCTTTGTCCAAGAAGTATCGCTGAATGCTTCAGTAAAATATGTGATTTTCCCACTCTCTAACCCTCAGCGAGAATGGGAAAGAGCATTTTATGGGCTACTGATTTTAGAATTAGGTGGGTGAGGGGTGAGAGCTGAGTTCTCTGTGGCCTGCCCCAGCTGAGTTACCCTTTAAATAAACTGTTTCTATGGAAGTTTTCATGCCAGGATCCCAGGCCTTTGACCAAAGTGCCAACTTGGCATGAAGAAAGGAAAATAATTTTTCCCCTTATCTCTACCCCCAGAGCTCTGTAACTGTAGCTATAAGCCAGGGGATTTATTAATAATTTAATACAGTACTTATTGAGACCCGTGTGCTCTGTTCCTCAGGTGGTAAACTCACTTGGAAAGAATAGAGCTGAAAAGATGTCACTCAACGGGATCCAGGGAGGAGCAAAAAATAAAATAGGCCTTTTGTCTCTCAAGGTCTAGGCTCACGGAGGACAAGGGGCTGCATCTTCGGTGAAGAGCAGAGACAGTCTGGACAGCTCAAAGTTTGGTGAGAGAAGAAATGTCTACTGAAGGCATAAGAAAGGATTGTGCCCTTGTGGGCACCTGGTCCAGGGACCAAGGCTGCCAGATCCTGCAGTTGGGAAGTAGTCTGGCTATCCGAGTACCTTGTGTGCCCACCGGGCCCCTGGGGCTGTAGTAGGCAGCTGTTGGCATTAACAGTTATCTGCAGAGGATATAATCTGAGATTCCCCCACCCCATACCCAGAGAATGCCTAAAGCCACAGATGGTATTGAATTGTATTAAAATTGTGTGTGTTTCCGGTACACATACACTTATGCTAAAGTTTAACCACAGTAAATAAAGTGGTCAATCAAAGCAACATGTCGCATTAGAAGCCGAGTGAACACGCCCCCTCCCAGTGTCAGACTGTGCTGTGGAAGTTAACAAACTCGACACCGGATGTTTCCCGGTGAGGTGAGGAATTTTCACAGAGGAAGCATTTTATGCTTTCTTTTGGCATCCCAAATTGCTGGCATCACCATCACACACTCTGAGGTCACTGGTAAGAAAATTAAGAGGTCCCTGAAGGTAAGTCTGCTGATGCTGGGAGGTAGATTTGAAACCCAAGCTGACAGTGGCAGGTGGTGGGCTCGGGGAACCTGCTGGTAGGCAAGGCTCGTGGAATACACCCCACCCCTCACTGCCGATGCACACACATACATAGGCACATATACATACATACATACATACATACATACATACATACATACATACATATTGTTAGCATTCTGTCTAAACTCCTCCCCATGGTTACCTGGCAACAGCCAGGTATGCTCCTCCCCACAGTTACCTGGCAACAGCCAGGTAGGCCTGACCCACTATAAAAGGGACTGCTCACCCCTCCTCCCTCTCTGGTTCTCTTGTCTCTCTCTCTCTCTTGCCTCTTCTCCTCTTGGGCTCTCCTCTCTCCCCATTCTCTTCCCCATCTTTCCACAAGGTCATGGCCAACCTCTACTTCTCTACTCTCTCCTTTTCTCTGCCTTTCTCTGCCTCTACTACCCCCTTAACTCCCCTCCCTATGCCCTGAATAAACTCTATTCTTTACTATACTGGTGTGTATCTGGTCCCTCAGGGGGAAGAGATGCCTCGGCATGGGCCTGCTGAGGCACCCCCTACCCCCACATGCCCATAGGACATATTCATATGCAGCTTTCTCTTTTTATGATCACAACACATATTCATACCAACACATGCACATACACACGCACATGCATACACACACATATATACACATGTACTCATGCACATATACACGAACACATACACACAGAGGCACACGCACATGTATACGTAGTGTCAGGTACTTGGCCACTAGCTGCTGGCACTGTTTTTGAGAGGTTGTTGAAGCTTTGGGATAAGGCCACATTGGGGCAGGTCTTTCAGGATCACAGGTCCTGACACCCTACAGGCCGAGGTCCCCCTACGATCCTACTCTCTACTTTCTAAATGTAGGGAGCTTCCAGAACGTACTTTGATTACCATGCCTTACTGGTCTCAGTGGACTACACTTCTGGAGCCCTGCACTACTTTGTCAGATACTTTGTGACAGCAACAAGGATGATAACTCGTCTAAAGGCCATAGGGACGGCTCACCTGCAGGGTGAGATGGAGCAAGAGCATGTGAGGCTTCCTTGTGCCACACAGAGGGTGGAGGTCTTCTTAGGAGTGCACCAACCAAAACGGACTTTGTGGAATTTATCAGTGATAATTTCTGAATAGTGATTGATCGTTAGTCGCTTGGAGCCTAAGGGAAGTAAAATTTTAAATATGGGGATTTTTGCATACAGTGAACCCTGGAGAATTAATGCAACATATAGCTGAGCTGCTGTAAATTAAGCAGCTGGAGTTGGCAGTTCTAGTTCACTAGGCCTTCTAGAACACAGGACTTCCAAGATCAGTATGGAACAGGACAGAGTGTGGATCTCTTGTTCATGATATAGCAGTCATTAGCAGAACARGGCTAAATTTAAATTTAYTAAATTAAAATTAAATCAAATTAAATTAATAACTCAATTAATAATTTTAATTAAATTAATTAGATTTAAACTAATTAAATTTAAATTTAAAAAGAAAAAGTTTGGGTCCTCACAGGAGGCTCCTAGCTTTCAAACTGGGCTATGCAAATAAAGGGTATTTTCAGCTCTATAGACAGCTCTAGTGGCCAGACTGTTCTAGGCCCAGCTTCTTATTGTCCAGATTGTGAACCCAGATGGAGTCATGGAGCTGAGTGTGGGTGTCTCAGAAAATTTGGCATCACCAGCAGGCCTCTGAATGCCAGTGAGCCAATAGGAATTCAGAATCAAATGCCTAAGGAATCCAAGCTGCTTCTGTACTGCTCACCCATGCCACACTGTGCAACGTCACTGCTGCGTTATTTTGTGATGTGTTCTTTTTCCTGGGAAGACACGAACAAACGCCTCCAGATAGGGCCCCAATGACAGGCCAAAGAATCGAGTCTATGCAGCTTGATGAGCCAATGAGTTTAACTGAGGTTATTGACAGCAGCTTAGCTAGGGGGTTATTTAAAGGAGTATAGACAAATTCAGGCTGCCAAATAGCCAAAGAAGTCTTCCCCATCAGCAACCATTAGCCATTTGTTTGCCCTTGGGGAGGAGCGGGGCCTTGTACAGCTAGTATGTAACTTGCGTACCATCTTTGCACTACCTTGGATCCTTGTGAACCCCTTGTGTGCTGCCTTGTGAGCCCTACTCCCTCATGAGCCCCCTTTACTTCTATGAGGGGATGCTAGTGGGCTCAATTTTGTGGGGATCTCATGGGGAGAAATCACACTTGTTTAGCTTTCAAGACCACAACAGCCATGTGATGCTTATGAGACAGAAGCCCACAGTAGGTCTAAGTTCACAGCGTGCATGCTTTATACCATGTAATGCCACCATGTTACAGAACACTGCCTGAGATACCTCAGCTCAGATGCAAGACTATATGGTACAGTGGGAGTTGCAATGTTTTTACTGTACATGAAACGTCCCCAGATCTTTTGTAAACATAGTGATTCAATTATGGAAAACAAAGCCTTTTATTATTTCCCTACTATCATTCCTCAGCATGATAGCATTTTAGATGGAATCATGTTATAATATTTGATTTTAAAAAATGTTGCTTGAGTTTCTTTGAAAAAAATGGTTAAATGAAGTTTGGCTTGGGTAACCCTAATGGGCAGAATTCCCAACAGTTTTTGAAATGGCTCTAGACATAATTTTTCACTGGGACTAAGCTTTGGGGATATGTTGTTCCTGCTCTTGCCAGTCACTCTCTGCTTCCTGGTCCATCTATCTGCCTCTGCTCCCACCACCATGGGGCACTCTGTCAAGCCTTCCCTGCATGAAGGACTGAAATGCCCTGGGATCACAAGCCAGGGATGTGTCCTTCCTCCATTAGGTTGCTTCTGTCAGTTATTTTGTCACAGCAAAAGTAACATAACTAATACACTGAGTCAGGCACAAGATGTTGGACCACCAAGTTCAAGGATGGAGAGCTCCTAAGGGGGGGGGGGAAGCATCTCAATGACAAAGAAAAGGAAATCGTGCTTACTACACTGGTTTGCGCGCATGTGGAGCGAATTATACTGAGATGTCAAGGGATGCTATAAATAGAGTCATAATGGATTCAGATAAATTCATGCATAATGGACATCATTATTAACAGACTCTTAAAGGAAAATAGAGAATATTCTATAGGCATTGCCAGTTCTTTGAGATCAATGTCATAGGCACCCAAATTCGAGACAGACTGATATGAGAGATCACTTGCTAACTTAATCTGACATTTATTAGGTTCTTATCCTCTTATTTTGGTGGCAAGAGCTCTGGGATTTGTCTGCTCTGAAAGTATTGGTTGAATTTTGAGTTGTTAGAGGGCTGGTGGGTAAAGTGGTTTATCAATACTATGTCATTAGAAATACTGACAACCTCGTCCATTCCCTTTCAGTTAAATCAACCCTGGCATTTATTCACCCCCACCCCCCACCCCAGAGCAGTACAAATGGACTTGATATGTTACCAATTAGATGTATATTACTACCAGCCATCAGAAACTTATCTTGCCCTGGAGACAGGAATAAGACTGTATTTCAAACCACACTCAAGAAGAAAACACAAGAGAAGAAGTAGATGGGGCCAATGTTCCCAGACGTGAGAATCCACTTGACTACAGACAGGAAGTGTTGTTACTGGGCAGGCACTTAGGGATGGTATGGTCTAGGGCTTAGCCATCACCTTTGGCATGAAACTCAGTTAAGGAGTTCCTAGGAAGAGGAGAGATAACTGTTAAGAGTCTAAAAGGGGTCACCTCCCGCCTGTCATTGGAACTACCTCTGTGCTTTGCTGATTAGGTTAAATCTAAGATGAAAGATGTTACTTTAATATTTGAAATTGATGCCAATATAACTCCAGAATGTTCTGGAAATACTGATTTTGAWTACAGAGCTAGAGGGTTAGGGATAGTTTGAGAAAAGCTTAACAGGTGGCATCTGCACATATAATGAGCTGCAAAATCATTCTGCCACTGCCTTTATAGTCAGAATGGAGTCAACCTCTGGTTTGTAAAATGAAATCAGGACCAGAAAGATTGCTCAGTGGGCAAAGGGGCTTGCCGCCAAGCCTGAAGATATTAGTTCAATCCTTAGGTCCCACATGGTAGAAGAGAAATGATTCTTAAAGATGTGTTAGTCTTCAACACATTCAACCAATTGTGGCATATTAATTTTGTGATTAATAAACTAGAGAACAATCACTTAGAACAAGACACAACTTGAAAGCCAGTATGCTGCACAACAATGGGCCTGAGGAAGAGGAATTTAGACCCTCTCCCATTTGGCCAAACTGTAAATAAACCTGTTGTGCATGGTCCTGGTGCTGTTTGTCTTTTGATGTTAATTCTGCTCTCCCAGGAAGGGCTGTCTGGACTGAGGAATAAGTCAGGTCCTCAGGTGACTTCTTGCGAACCTTCCTCTAATGAATAAAGGAGCCAATCACTGGGCGAGTAGGCGGGAATTCCAGGTTGGAGAGAGGAAGGTAAGAGGCAGGAGAGGGTTAGAAGCTTTTGGACAGGGACAGCAGGAGGACAAGATGTAGCTACTAGTGTTTCCCGGTTTAGATGGTGAATCTGTGAGGATTTGCCACCAGAGGATTTAGATTTAATATGGCTTACAAGAGCAGCAACTTGACTGGGTTCCAGAGAGAAAGGTACAGCAACAAAGTGTGGGTTTGCCAGATGTGCACCACTAAAGGCTGTGGGAGTTTTGAAGCATGGGCCTGGCGTGGTAGCAACCCACCAGTGGGAACTTAGCAAGCTGGGTGGAGAAATTACGTAGCTCTGAGGCAGAGAGCCTTCATGAGATGAGAACAGGCTGACCATCGCCCACCAGTGCCTGGCTATCCAGTCTGCCAGTGCCTTGCTGGCAATAGCATGGATTCTTTTTTTTTTTTTTAATTTCTTGCTTCACCAGTGTCTGAACTCAACATTCAGAGTGCTCACAACCCATGAGGTCACTTTACAAATCTTTGTTTCCTGCTTCCTTAGAGGTATGTGCAAACTGAGATTGCAGGACGTGTGGTTCTAAATGCCTGGTGATAGTTTGTCCTGATTTCAAAATAGAAGGCTACGTTAACCACAATAGGTGTATACACCAAGACACAAACCAATAGAGAACAGAGAGCCCCGAAATAAATCTACATGACCACAGTTAATGGATCCCAGAGTGATGGGAACACACGGAGAGAAAGGACCAGTTTTACCCATGATGGCTCCGGCAACCCCGCTGAGTGAAATGAGCCAGAAACATACACGAGTGATCTCACTTCCATCTAGAATCTCATGAAGCCAGACTCAGAAGCAGTGTTTAAAATGGTGATCTTCCAGGGATGTGGAAGTACTGGCTAAAGTGTACCAGGTTACACTTAGGCAGGATGCATGCTTTCTGGAATATAACTTAAGCATATAATAATGGCAGCAATAATCCTGATTGGATTAACAGTGACTGATGTTAAATACCATCTTAAGTGTTTTCGCCACTAAAAATGAATATGATCATACCCACATATGCTGATTAGATAGACTGTCAATCTTCTCATATGTATGTGTATATTCTAATATCACACTTTGTGTCCTTGATATATACTTTTTTGTCATGTATAACAAGGGAGCATATAATTACAACCGGGTATGGCCTCTCTAATATTAGTACGTTCACACTTAGCTTTTTAATTTTTTCTCCATATGTGTATGAATTTTACTCCGTAAATAAAGACTGGATATTCAAGAAATCCAAACACAGCCCTCCTGAGCTGGTCTTTGGCCCTGCTTTTCTCAGACATGGGTATGCTCCAGACTCCAATGCTCTGGGGTCCCCTGGGATTGGCTCTGGGGTATCTGTGRAGCCTGACCTCCAAATTCATCCTGGCCGTGCTCCAGGACCCTGCAAGGTTACCAATCCTGAGGACTAGCCAACCCAGCAGATTAGTTACCCTTCTGTCCCTGCATCTGAAAGGTGCCTCTTTCCCACTAATTGATCCTGTTAAGGACTAAATGCAATYGAGACAGGAACACCTGGGACATTGGTAACACAGATCAAGATAATCCTGAATATACCCATCTGGCTACTTGCTTTCTATTCTCAACTCACTCTGTTRTGCTAAGACTGGCCTTGACCTCCTGAAAGACTTCAGYGGGTCTTGTGGCAGACAACATGGACTCCATGGAGTGCCAGCTGCTCCATGGAGAAGCTGGGGGCTTTATCTTTTCCCATGAGCAGTCTGCTCTCTCTAGAAAGACATGTTACTTTCAGGTCTACATGACTTGAGTGATATCTCGTTTCACTTCAACCCTGGGATAGCATTGGTTGGGAGCACATTGCAGGGACACGTTGGAGATGCCACACACTCCATGTATTCCTCAGAGAATACCAGGAAACTGGAATGTAGCTGGCTTCCCGAGTGAATTCTCTACCTTTATCCTTCCCAGCAAAACTTACAGAGAAAATAGACTCCTTCAAATTTATAATGCACCAGAATGAAGGTGGTGAGGCCAGGTCTGACAACGGAGCTCCTCTTCACCCTCGGTGGGGTGAGGACAGGGCAGTGCAGCTAAAATCTGTCCTCTAGTCTGTCTGGTTGCCTGAGGTTTTCCTTACATTTTCATCCTGAAATGATTGCTGGGTGTGCTGAGGTTTCATGGTGTAACTATAATGAGGACCTTCATGAGGTTGGAACTAGAGCCAGGAAAGAGCATTGCTGGATTTTTTTTCCCTGGGAAAGGGAGACCCTGGAGGCAGGAAATGAATCTGGCACCTTTGAGACCTTTGAGTCTTTGGATCTTAGTTTTACAGCCCGTTCTCAGTATGCCTTGTCTCATAATCACAGAGAAAGGGTAGACACACTGAGGAAAGGTCCCACCGAGTAATTGCTTAGAATGAAAGGCTTGTCATCTGTAAGTGGCACCAGGGGAGAAAGGGGAAGGTCAGGAAGAGGCCAGAACCTCAGTTTCTTTAGCAGCCATCAAAAGAAAACCAGAAAAGTGTCAAATTKGTTCACTGTGGGCACTCAAACAACTAGGTAAAATTAAATCACTATTTGGGAATTTTAACAATTAGCTTGTCTGGTATCCCCATCCCTGTTATTTTCCTCCTCTAGCCTCAGCAAACATGCGCACAGGCCCATGCACCCACACTCACTCTCCTCCCACGATACCTACACTTGCAAATTTCTAATTATGTCCTCCCTGTCTTAGGGTTTCTATTGTGTGATAAACACCATTACCAGAAGCCGCTTGGAGAAGAAAGAGTTTATTTCAGCTGACACTTAAGTCAGTCACACTCTATCACTGAAGCAAGTCAGGACGGAAACTCAAAACAAGAACCTGGAGATGGGAACCAGACCAGAAGCCACGAAGGAAGGCTTGTTCCTGTGGCTTGCTCAGCTTGCTTTCTTACACACCTGTCTAAGGATAGCGAGCAGTACACATAGTGAGTTGTGCCCTTCCACATTAATCATTAACCAAGAAAATGCCCCACAGACCTGCCTATGGGTCAGTCTAATCGAAGCATTTTCTTAACTGAGATTCATCGTTGCAGATCATCTGGCTTGTGTTAAATCAACAAGAAAACAATCAGGATGTTCTGCCCCCTCCTTGTTTATTGTTCCCAGATAACAATTTCATGTATGCCTCCCCCCTTTTTTAAGAATTTCTGATTGTGCAACACACCCCATTGGCATCTGTGTTGTCCTTTATCAGTGGGTTTTGTCAACAGAGAAACAGCCTGCCTTAGATAGCCTTGGCTATATTGGGGTACTGAGGTCCTTACCAGACTCTGTAGCAGTTTCATGGTTACAGAACAGATAATACCCCTGCTCAGATTTCCTCAGTCCCTCCATGTGTTCTTTTGACTTATCTCCATTCACGATAAAGAGCAGCTTCTCCTAGAGAATGAGAAGAATCTCACTGCTACTTGCTCTGCTCATCTGAAAAAGGGCATTCTGTAAGCACCCGGAGAAATGTGCTGTAGCTGGTCCAGACCTGGTGACTGGACTTCTAGGAACACATCTTCCAACAGTAACACACAGGTCACGAAATGACATGTTTGCCACATTGTTCCCTATAGTGATGCTTGCAATAACAAATGATTACAAGCAAGCTAGCTGTCATCTACAAGAGACCAGTAGGATGAGTTATGGTACCACTACACAATGGATCCTCGAGCCCACAAAAACAATAGGGCATGGTCTAAATATAGATATGGAAAGAAGCCAAGAACTCCAGTTAAGCTGGAAAGGCACTGATGTGTTACCAGAGCACAGGGAAAAACATATTTGTTCTTGTTTGTATAGAGTACCACTGAATTAATATCCAGAAACCAATGGAAGTAGCCAGGTATGGATAGAAAGTCATGGATATAAAGGAATCAAGGTTCAGGAGGCAAGAGATGGGGAGGAAGCCCATCTCTTATGTGCATTTTTGTACTTGACTTTTGAATCATATGACTGTACTATTTCTTCACACACACACACAGCACGCACGCATGCACGCATGCAGATTCGTTGAGTATAGACATGTAAACTGGTAAGTTATCATTGATTAGAGTTGAGAATCTAAGCCCCAGAAATGACAGAACAAAATTATCAGTGACTACTCTAAATCTTAGAGTAAATATTTTCTTTTGTTGGGGATTCATATGGTCTAAGTCGTGAATAAGGAAAATAAGTAACAAAAGTAGAATTAGGATTCATGGGAAGTTTTATAGTGTGAGGAACTTACAGACCAATTCTTCTGGTCATTTCTCTTTCAGATAAGAAAGTTCAGGTTGAGACATTGCTGAGCTCTTCAAGTCACCCTAATCAAGGCAGCACCATCCCTGGAACACTATGCCTGGCCCTAGGTAATTGCATTTGGTCCTTGCGCTTTTGGCAGCATTGCAAATGGAYGACTCTAAGGCTAGCCTCAAACGCTTGTAGCTCTAAATCAGAGACCCTCTAGGGAGGACACAGGCAAGGAACTGACACCRTCTTACCCACAAGATGCAAAGACACTTTTGATAAAAAGTGAATCTTAATATAGTTTGTTGGAGAGGGACCATCTGTTCCCAATCTTTAGAGAAGAGGGAATGGGAATTTGTGCTACAATATGAAGCATGAGATAAAAAGAGGAAATTCCTAATTTGTCTGGTTATAGACCAATATACCATCAAAGCAGACCTCTGTGGCTGTCTCTGGGCATGTATAGAGATTGTCATTCTTCTTCAGTAATTCATCCCAAACCATATCTTAGTGAACAGACCTCTGTAATTTGTGCAGATCTTCAACTAAGGCACCAGCACTTATCTCTCTGTCCTCTGCATTGTCACCCCCATGGGCTGTGTGTTTTCTATTCCTTGAAGAACAACAGGACACCTGTGGTGAGAAAAGCCCTTGCCTCCTCACATTTCCCAGGTAGTTGGAGCATCAAGCAAAGCCCAGTGTAGGTGGCAAGGAAGACAGGATCTATAGCCACAATGCTTGCTTTGTCTTCCTTCTGTCCTTCACATTGGAAGCATGAAGCACACAGACCATGGACATGTGCCTGACCAGCAGAGCACACCACTAGCCTTCAAGAAATASTGGGTCCTGTGGTTGATCAAAATGTGTACTATCTCCCTTGTGGCACATACTGGTGCAGGTGTGAAAACCTCTCTTGTCATGTAGAAAAGGCACATGTAGGAAGTAGGTGGCAGTACAGGTGTGACAATAGGCCTACCGGGRCCTYCCACACATCCTTTCTTATGCTCCTTCTCTTCCAGTTAAAAGCAAAGCCCTTGAAACCCCAGGGCAGAAGAGGATGGTAGATAGGGAAAGCAAGAGAAGCCTTATCAACCAGCGACACACACTAGGTGTCCATGCTGGAGGCCAGTAAGCTGCACTCTGAGCAGAGCATCAGAACTTAAAGGCACAAACGTTAGGGACAATGCCCTGGTGGTGTCCTCTTTAGAGGAGCATGAACAGATATTTCTTCCTAGGCCCCAGTGTGGACACCCAAAGAGCTGCCATTTTCCTTTCTTGGTGAAATATCATGAGATAGCAGCTAAGAAAGGTTCTCCTATGAGTAAATACCTGTTGAATAAATTAGTGACCTTGAGACTAGCCCCTTTATTGACAATTGACATGGAAGGCTGTGATTAATTATCTTATGATTAATCTACCTTGCTTATTATGTATTAAAAGTGTATTAAAATAGAGCTAGATATTTCTTTTCCTGCAAATCATTTCTTATAAAACATTTAGCCAAGAGTGTTATTATTTAATTAGCATGAAACTCTCTCTCTCTCTCTCTCTCTCTCTCTCTCTCTCTGTGTGTGTGTGTGTGTGTGTGTGTGTGTGTTTGTGCATGTGCCGATAGAAGATTGGTATATTGAGCTGAAAAGATCCCTTTCTTAGTGGTGAAGCGTCTGTCCATTTGCCTTCCTACCACTTCTCAAGTAGTGGGTGAAGATGAAGTGTAACGTTTTGGGATTTGGTTGCCTCTGCCTCATGGCCTCAAAATCATATGGTGGCCTCGTGGGAAACCCACTCTTAGTCACTCTCTTTGATGCTCCAGCAGTTCACAAATCATAAGCCTTCCTTGGTTTTGGCTTTCAGGCAGCTTCCCTTAAGATTCAACATATGAATCACGTGCTGAGTAATTGAACTTGTTGGGAAATCTCTCTCCTAATCCCTTGAGGTTCCCCTCTTTCATGAAGGTGCTATTTTCAGAAGAAAGTCACAGTTAAGTCCCCATAGCACATAGTTTGTTTATTTACATCCCAAATGTTGCTCCCAGTCCCCCTTTGCAGTGTTCTTCCCCCCACACCCTTCACTTCTGAGAGGATGGTTCCTCTGGGCACACCCCCCCCCACACACACACACACACACTCTGGAGCATCACGTCTCTACAGGATTAGGTGAATCATTTCCCAATGAGGCCAGACAAGGCAGCCTTCTGCTACATAAATCCTGGGGGCCTTGATGAACCAGTGTATACTCTCTTTGGTTATTGGCTGGGTCTCTGGGAGCTCACAGGAGTCCAGGTTAGTTGATACTGTTGGTCTTCCTATGGGGCTGCCATCCTCTTCAGTCCCCTCAATCCTTCCCCTAACTCTTTCATACGGATCCCCAACCTCCGTCCAATGCTTGGCTGTGAGAATCTGCATCTGTCCCAGTCAGCTGCTGGTAGAGCCTCTCAGAGGCAGACTAGCTAGGCTCCTGCCTGCAAGTACAACATAACACCAGTAATAGTGTCAGGAATTAAGCACATCGTTTTAAAGACAAGTTCAAAGACATTCTTTCCTCAAC
>BDUI01012785.1:2403-13270 GCA_002335545.1 Apodemus speciosus | reverse complement strand
GATATACTTCATAACGGTGGCTAGTGATGAGTGGGAATGGTGGAAGTGGGGTGGTGGGCAGGAAAATATCAGACTTGAATCCTGGGGCTGGGGGAAGCACTCTGAGTAAAGATACTAAAAAAAGTCAAAGAGGAGCAGAATGTCTGAAAGTTTCTAACGACTGAACGAAGGCCAGAGTGGAGGCACAATGCTTGAAAATGAACAGGCCCACACTAGACTCGGGGGTAAGCCGGCTGAACCCTGACAGTGCTCAATTAGAGCACGGACTGATCTCCTGATGGGTTCCTAATATGATAGCACTGTAAGAAATGGTGACAAGTGGGGGTAATATCTAACTGAAGGAAACAGGTCCTTGGGGACACACAATCCTGGGAAAGATTAGTCTAGTGCCCTCYCCACTTCCTGTTTGCTCTGTGTTCCTGCTGCATGGTAATCCCACCTGCCTCAAGTCCAGATGATGAYGCCAGCCATAACCATGGACCAAAACGTCTGAAACAATGAACCAGAGTAACCCTTTCCTTTACATTTCCTCTCTTGGATTTTYGTCACAGAATGAAAAGTCTAATGCAGRAGAATATCAGTTCTGAGAGGGTGGAGGRCTGGAAGGAAAGATCCAGGATGTTTATATTTGGAGGGGAAGAGGAGAAACTTGGTTAAAGGTTGATTTATCTGCCAAGAATAAAGAAAACATGGCTAGGATGATRGTGCATAGCGTCTGCTAGAGAGGTCACATTCAGGATTTACTGGTTATCAGTGGGCGTTGAGGCTTAAAACTGCGGAAAATGGAAGACACAGCTCATATTCAGGGATTTCGCAGCAACTAAGGGATGAGCATTCTTCTCCTCCTCCATGGTGGTGGCCATGCATGCCCATAGGGAGAAACATGAAGGTTTCAAGATATCATAAACTCGGAAATGCTGTGGACACCTGCACCAGRAGAATCTGAATCACGCTGTCACATTACTTTACATGCTCAAAATGATAAGGGACATCTTTAGTGCGCCTGATTCCTGTGATTAGTCATGGCTGGCTGGAATACTTAAGAATGATTTTTGCTGTTTGAATTTTTTAAAGAAGCATAAATTATGACTAGGTTCCTCYGGTTCARTGCACTGCCGCGTCTTCCCAAAGCTTTCATCAACAAACAACAATCAGAGTGATTTCACTAAAGAACTATCAGAACTGAGTCTCCCTCCGAAGATGCGCTGTGTTCAAGCTACAATGCCAGCTGCTTATTTTCTAATGTCTCCTTCAAGTCACAAGGGGATGAGGTGCCCTCTTAGAAATTGTACTGGCTGGTTTGATATCAACTTAACACAAGCTAGAGTCATCAGAGAGGAGGAAGCCTCAACTGAGAAAATGCCTCCAAAAGATCAGGCTGTAGGCAAACCTCTAGGGCATTTTCTTAATCAGTGATTGATTGGGGAGGGCCCAGCCCATTGTGGGTGGGGCCATCCCCCCTCCCGCTGTGGTCCTGGGTCCTATAAGCAATCAGGCTGAGCAAGCCATGAGGAGTAAGCCAGTAAGCAGCACCCCTCCATGGCCTCTGCATCAGCTCCTGCCCCAGGATCCTGCCCTCACTGCTTTCGATGGTGAACTCTTATATGGAACAGTGAGTGAAATAAACCCTTTCCTCCCCAAGTTGCTTTTGGTCATGATGTTTCATCATAGCAACAGTAAACCCAGCTAAGGCAGAGACTAAACGGAGCAACTGGAAAACACAATTTTCATGACTGTGATGAACCAACAATATTTTTTTCCTATATCGCATCTTGGTGATAAGAAGATCTTTATCAATGGAACAAACAGACTGACCAGAGTATGGAATAAAGGATCAGGGTTTAATTTTTTTTCCTTGCTGTTTCCTGTTTGAAAGACTAGGGAATGAGCTGTGTCACATTTATTTTCTAGCTTGACAGTGACCTCTTACTCGAAGTATCAGAAGCCACATGTCAACCATGGTACCTGTGTCCCAAAGCACCAGAGGTCCCACACTGGAATTCTCGCCTGTTACATCTGATAAGATAGGTTTGGGAGTCACTTCAAAAGCCAGCTTTGATGAGGTATCAGTTCTTGCCAATTGATCTGTATAGCTTCAACAAAATCCCAAAATCCAAGTGGGGACCTGATTCTAAACTTCATATGGAAATGCAAAAGACCTAGAATAGCTAAAACAGCTTCAAAAGTGGGAAAATGATGGAGGAGTCAAGAACCCTAGAGTTCAGATCTTACGTAAAGCTACAGTGATGTGCCGTTGGCAAAGGGAGRCAGGTCACTGTGGAAAACARAGGGGCTAGAAATAGATCACATGCATGAACAATTGATTTTTTCACAAAAGTACAAAGAAAAGTCGGAGGAATGTTGGCAGACTTTTCTCAAAACGGTGTTGGAATATCCGCATTTTTTTTAAAAGGAAAAATACCCCTGTGGTCCATACTTTAAGCTGTATGAGGACACTAGCTCAAACGGAGCAGATCTAAATGCAATCATAAAGCTCTTGCCATGTTTACTGAGATATTAGATCAGACCAGCATTTCTCCGCTGTAATGCCACATGTATGGCTCGCAGAGGAAAACTCAGTCATCCAGAACTCAGTGGTCTCCAGGAACAGAAGTGAGATTCTCTTGTCTGGGATGCTGGAGACTGACCCCAGGGCTTTGTGTCTGCAAGTGCTCTACCTCAAAGCTATGTCCCAGCTCTTGGTGTSAGCTGACAGGAGCAAAGGTATTCCAAAGGGAGATGTTTGGGCCCTGCTCTTTGACAACTAGACTATTGAAAAATGATCCCAAAGACTGCAACTTCCCTGGTAATCTCATGCTGGAGGAGAGTGAAGGCTGACACTTCCACRCCAGCCAGACACTACCTATAGGTACACACTCCTGGCAACATACTGAGCCACCTTGCAAGACAGCCAGAGCTGAGACAAGGATGCATCAGAAGAGGTAAGGACCACATCTTGACCAGCATAGCTTTGTTTTACACACATCTCTCTAACCTAAATCTAATGTCAGTACCCCRAAGATGTTAAGATGGTCTGGAGAATCTTTGGTCCCTTCATTTATTCCTCACCAACATGTTCCTACCAAATTCAGCTCCTTCCTCTGCTTTTCTCTAGCGCTCTTCTGAGGACTACATCAGCTCCGTGGGACTACTGGGGCCTGTGCTTGAAGCCAAAACAGTTCAATAACATGAGCTCTTGTTAAGAAGCTCAGACTAGCCTTTAACCTGCTGTATGCCCAGGCTGGCTTCAAACTCACAAGTCTCTTGGCCCTGTCTGGCAAGTACTGGGACACAGGCTGAGCAGAACTTTTCAATTTTAATAAGAGAATGAAAAAGACAAGCTAGAAACTGGGAGAAAATATTCATAAATTATGTATCTTGTAAAGAATATATACAATCAATTGTCCTCAATAATAAGACAACAGGGGATTTTTTGGTTTTGTGTTTTTTGGTTTGGTTTGTTTCGGTTTGGTTTGGTTTGGTTTGGTTTTGGTTTTGGTTTTAATGAGTGACCCTCTGAATAGACACCTTACCAAAGGAACTAAACYGCTGACAAATAAAGTCAAGCAAAGATGCTTGGCAATACTAAACTATGAAAAATATGAATTAAGGCCATAATGAGGTACTGTATGCTTTAAAATTGAAAGGTCGTKGGGGCTGGAGAGATGGCTCAGCAGTTAAGAGCACTGACTGCTCTTCCRAAGGYCCTGAGTTCAAATCCCAGCAACCATACGGTGGCTCACAACCATCTGTGTAGCTACAGTGTACTCATGTACATAAAATAAATAAATAAATCTTTTAGAAAAAAAGATCRAAAGGCCATGCTCAGGGTTGGCAAGGATGAACAGCGTTTTCATGGACGGCTGGTACAGATTCAGAGCAGCACAGTCACTTTAGAGACTGGGTAAACACAGAGCTATGTAAATCACGCCCCTCTGCCCTCATCTTTTCAAAGATTTTAAAAACGTGTATCTTCATATAAAGACTCATACTTGTACACAAATATCCATGGCTGTTTCTTTTGTAAGAGCAAAACCTGGAAATAACCAAAATATCCTGCATCCACTAAGTGGAGAAACCAATTGAAGTTCAACAACTTGGTCATCAATGGCAAGAAATGAACCATTCTGTGCTAGCCACCCACCCCAACACCAAGTCTCAAAATAATTTTTCTGTTTAACACTGAAAATTAATCCGCTTTATGAATAAATGACAGTCTGTGTCACTATTAGCCAACTGCCAATGCTGGGAGGCAATAAAATGAATATCCCTAATGAAGTAAAAGGGCAGACGTTCCCAGARAATAATTCATTGTTTGTAGTTACCACATGCAAGAGGATTAATTATGGCCAACAGCTAATCTTACTCAATCTCCTCATTAAATTTAGGAAGTAACGATTCTTAATAACAAAGTRTAGTTAAATGGTCTATTAGATGTCTGAAGAACTGCTGACTAGCTGACTATGATGGYGTGGGATGAGCTGAGCTAGGCCTGTTTGTACCCAGTGTCCCCTAAGAGGACAAAACCACTCGAATGGGCACAGAGCAAATCCTGTGTTTAACTGACAAAATAACTGGAAACAAGCAAAAGCCTCTGCAGAGTTCTGCCCCTGAAATTCATGGGGGAATTAAAAAATAAAATTGGGCAATTTATGATCGCATTTTATGTGGTTATAATACACAATTCCATTCTGAATACGAGGAACAGATAACATTACTCACATTAGAACTGTATTGTCTAAGAGTCCAGCATTGTTTATGTGAACATTGGAGCCTCTGTAATTTAAAAGTATAAACATTTTCAACTCTTACGTAATATGCCTGGCATTTTAGTCGAAATTCTGTTTGCAGTTCCAATCACTGGGAGGTTAGGAGAGTTGTTTATATGCGTTCTGTTTCCTCTCTGAGATGTGGATGCCCAGGACGACCCAGGATCTGTGGTCATGGCTCCATAAATCCCATCTGATATTGTCTCAGTAAGGATTCATAGATGACAGGGAGGAGAGAGAMAACCCTTTTCTAAAAAAGTACACCTAGTAATCTTCTAAATAAAATTCTAGCAATTGCAAGTTAATATGTCCAAACAGAAAGCTCAACATGACAAGGGTAGGGAGAGGGGACAAGAAGAGAGGGAGTATCCCAGGATTCAAGAGAACTTTCAKACATAGTMAYTAAATGTCTTAGTTTAGTTTTAGCAAATCTGTGCATATATAAAAATCGGCCACATTGCACRCCGTATATGTGCAGGTTATTGTATGTTATCATACATCAGCAAAGAGAACAAGCCGCCACTGCTACCTCGCTGTGGTAGCCTGATTGTAACACCTCCCTGACCAGTTATGAAAGATATTTACCAGTATTAATCAGGTCAACTGTGAGCCCAACTGGCATACAAACTGCCTTGGTTTAAAAATAGGGTGCGTTCTCCAGGTCATCGGCTCTGGRTGTGACTGTTTGCTGAACCTATTCCTAAATTTTCCATGTAGACAATTGATTTGATTGTAATGTCAGTTAAACATACATGGTCATGGCTTATAGGTGAGTGTGTTAGTGTACCAAGAAAGACTATATTCTGTGTGTGACTAATAGGTTTATCCACCATGTAGATTAAAACGTGCTAAGTATGGTGGCTGCCRTTTGAGTTTAGTTSCCCCCCCCCAAAGACAGATTGARGTGTGATTGCCATTTTGTCTGTAACGRGGTGTAAGACCCCTTGAGAGGTGATTAGATCTAACATGCATGTKCCTTTCTCAAGGGACTGAGATGAGGATGTGGCATCAGGAAAGCTCTCCTTGCTTTTCTCTTGCTTGCTCTTCTAATTGCCAGCAGGGTGAAGGAGTCCGGGGCTCTTGATTGGGGACTTTGCAGCTTCCGGAAACAGGAGAYTAAACAAACCTCTTTCCTTTTTACTACTCAGCCTCAGGTTTTCTGTTACAGCAACTGGAAGCGAAGTGTAACAATCGTAGATCCAATAAGTATAAAAAACATTCTGCTGGACTCCCTCCATAACTAATCCATCACCTTGAATAGATGCCTTCAGGAGAGAACTGGATTCGGTGTTAAATGTTACAAAAGAAAAACTCTCCTTGGATCTTCACATGCATTACCTAAATGTGCTAAACAAGAAGTGTATGAAAAAAATAAAATCAGGAGCTTCAGAGATTTCTTGCTGGGTAAGGGCACTTCCTGCTCCTGCAGAGGACCCTCATTTGGTTCTCGGCACCCACGTGTCAGTGGCCAACATCCACAGCTATAGTTCTGTAGGATCCATGCCTTCCTCTGATCTCCACAAGCACTAGACACACACATAGTACACATTGTGATATGCAGGTAAAACGTTCAGAAACAAAAGTAAAAATGTTTTAAAGTTAAAAACCGGGGACTCGATTCTTCTGCCTCCAAAATCCCCCACAACTCATGTACACACACCCAGACGCAGACAGACATAGGCACATGCACATGCATACATATACATAGCTTAAAATGATAAAATAAAACCAGAGGCTGGAGAGATGGCTCAGTGGTTAAAGGTGACTCTTCCAGAGGATCCAAATTCAGTTCCCAGCACCCACATCAGGCAGCTAACTAACACCTGATACTGCAGCTTCAGGGTGACTCCATCGATACCTACACATACACGTAAAATAGAACAAAACAAAATAAAAGTCTAAAAACCTAAAACCAGTCCTCTGGAGTTTCAGGAAACTGAGTGCTAGTCTTGGTCTGCCACTTACATGTAGTGAGGCCTTGAACATCTGAGAAGCTGCTTCTATGTGTTAGTAAAAAAAAAAAAAAAAGGATAAAGAGGAGGAAGAGAAGGAAGGAGAAACAAGGAGGGAGGGAGGAGGAGAAAAAGAAAGAAGAAGAGGAAAAAGAGGGGAGGAGGGTGAGGGGAGGAGGAGAAGGAAGAGGGGGAGAAGGAGGAGGAGGGAAAGGAGGAAGGAAGAAGAGAAGAAGGAGGAGGAGGGAGAGGAGGAGGAGAAAGCTTACCTCTGCATCTCTCGACACATTCTCTAAAAGTTTCACAGCTATCCAATCTTCAATACTTAGCCTTAAACCACTGCAGCTGTGCTGTTTAAATGCAACTCCAGGAGAGAGAATTCTCTTGGGGTCTTGCATTGTRGCCTGATCTGGAGCCCACACCAAAGACAGCTTTATTTTAACCAGTTTATTAAATTGCTGATGTCATTGCTATCCCGGGAAAGCTGGGATTTACTTTACTGGTGCTTATGGGGATGAACAGAATATGGGAGCACATTTATAAGTGAAGGACCTACCCAGCCAACATCTATTCTACAGATGCTTGTTAAGCACTTACTGTAGGACGGGACCCCACAGTAAACAAAATAGCTCAGTATTTGTCAGGAACTGGTGTATTTTCCTTCACCCCAAATTCACACACTGAAACCTAGGCCCCCCATTATGATGATATTTGAAGACAKATCCTTCAGAGAAGTAAACAAGGCTCACCATAGTCAGAGACAYGAAGCCCGATCCAGTGTGATCGGTGTYCTTGTGAGAACAGATGCCAGAAAGTTGTGCCCAGAGTGAGGACATGAGAGGATGAATGTGGAAGAAAGGGCCTCTGGAGAAAGTGGCTCCACAGACGATTTGACTTTGAACTTCCAGCCTCCAGAATACTGAGAGAATTATTTTCTGTTGTGTAAGCCGCCCAGTCTACAATATTTCACTGTAGCATCCCTGACCGACGAAACATTTTTAACCTTGAAAACTGACATGTTCAACTTGATAAGATTTTCCTTAAAAKSTTCAGAGGTCATACAATTGAAAGTGGAAGAAAATGTATTTTCAAAAATGATATAAGAATGAGTGTTCTCATACTACTGCAGCATGTGACCATTAACTGTTTTCTCCATACTCTTCCCGGGAACTTTGCATAAAGGAATGGTGTTAATATATTAGGCTATTTGTTGGCAGAGAAAAGTCTCCASAGAGAAGCAGTTCCCTGAGGCTGACCCTGACCAGGCTAGGCTCGGAGTGCCCAATGTCTTATGCTGGGAGCTTCCCTTTGCCTTCTCTGGCCATGATGGTTCTGGTTTTCGGTTACCCCTGTCAGCCCTTACAGAAGCAAAGGCATCTTGACTGTGCATCTGCTTGGAAAGAAAAAAATTAGTCCTAAAACCTGCCCCCTGGAGCATGCTGCTCCACGTGTGCACACTCACTAGACATCTTCTGGATGCCTTTGTACCAGCTTCAGGGTCCTAAGGAACTCCACTGTACATCTTCTACAAGGTAGCTCTTGGCCTCCTCATCTTTACTGGTCAGTTTTTGTAACACAAGTCCAGACATATCTAGAAGAAGGATCTCAGGTRAGGAATTGGCTCTATCAGATTGGTCTGTGAGCACATCTGTGGGGGCATTTTTTTGATTAATAATTGATATGGGAGGGCCTAGCCTACATTCAGTGACATCTCTGAGCAGGTAGTACTGGGTTGTATAATAAAGTAGGCTGATGGGACCGTTAAAAGCACTGGCTGAGCCCGGCAGTGGTGGCGATGTCTTTAATCCCAGCACTTGGGAGACAGAGGCAGGTGGATTTCTGAGTTCGGAGGCCAGCCTGGTCTACAGAGTGAGTTCCRGGACAGCCAGGGCTACACAGAGAAACCCCATCTTGAAAAACAAAACAAAAAACCAAAACAAAACAAAACAAAATCACTGGTTGATCTTCATAAGGACATGGGTTTGATTTCCTGCATCCACAACCATCTTTAACKCAAGTTCTAAGGAACCTGACTCCCTCTTTTGGCTCCAAAGGCAGCAGAAATGCATGTAATTTATAGACAAAACACCCATAAAGTTACACTGACAAATATAATCATCATCATCATCATCATCATCATCATCATCATCATCATCATCATCACAAGCTGAGCAAACTAGGGAGAGCAAGCCAGTAAGAAGTGTCCCACGCTTTTTGCTTCAGTTCTGGGCTTCATATCTCTTGCTTGAGTTCCTGCTGTGACTTCCCTCAATAATGGAATATGCCATAGAAGTATAAGATGAGATAAACCTTTTCCTCTCCAAGTTGCTTTTGGTTCATGGTGGTTTATCTTAGCAAGAGACACCAGACTAGAACATGATTTTATAAATCCCAAAGAGACATCTCCRCCCCACCTCAGGTGAGGAGGCATGAGCAGCATAGAGACTGTGCAAAGGGTGGMGATCCAGAAAGGAGCCCTGCTCCTGACCAGCRTTTCTCTCTACCTCCCAAGAGAAGCTTCCACCATCCCAGAACACCATTTCTTGACTCTAAACTGGTAGTTCTAGTGTTATTCTCAGTCGCTGCAAATGGCTACAGTGCTTCTGAAAGTGCCAATCGGACTTGTTTACTTAGAAGGCTATGGTTATCTTTTTCCAATCAAACTTACCATCACTTTCAACGATGTCATTTGGGGGTTCCCGGATGCTGGGAACCATCCCTTCACATGTAGGTGCACATTCTAGTGCATAGGCAAGCTTTTATTCACATTCCTTAGCCTTGGCTTCTCACCGTAGAAACCTCATCTGGAGAGTTTCTTCCTCTTCGTTATTCAAATGCCCCAAATGCTACTACCCACCTTTAACAAACAAGGAAACCGYTACTATTTCTGAAAAGTCATTTTTATACACAGAAACACACCTAAGACCCTTGACACATCCCTCTCCATTCTACGACTCTGTGTGGGTTTGTTTTAATGTGCTCACAGGCAGTTTGGGAACAAARAAAAGACTCAACRGAGGTTTACTTTAGCTTTAAAAACTCATRTTAACTGGATTAATATTGGAGTTACCACCAAGCAAAAGTAAGTRTTGACCAGTGAGAAGCTGCATCATGAACCAAAGATTTTGAAAGAYCCAATTCCAAGTCTKTGATATCTATTTTGAAAAAGAAAACACAAAAATTGCATTGTCCCTTTAGGTTTTGTGCACATATTATTCTATTAGTAACTAGGGAATTTTAAGAACTTGGGCAATAGCAATTCTAATGTTCAAATAATTAAAACTAAAATTTTAAGACTAATATACTCAATTTTGTCTTTAAGTATCAACTACTTAAGTGGCKAATTCTCCATGTTCATTAAGTGATTCATAATTGATAAACTTATAAATATGAACATATCTTGAGTTCTATTAAATKTCCATTTCATACATAAACTGGTTAAAATCTCAAGTTAAAAATGACAGCTTAAGCCGGGCAGTGGTGGYRCACACCTGTAATTCCAGCACTTGGGAGGCAGAGTCAGACAGATTACCGAGTTCAAGGCCAGCCTGGTCTACAGAGTGAGTTCCAGGACAGCCAGGGCTACATAGAGAAACCCTGTCTTGAAAAACCAAAAAACAAACAAAYAAAAATGACAGCTTAGAGCACTCAGAGTTCAAGACCAAGACTGATTTAAAGTTCCAGGACAGCCAGGGATACCCAGAGAAATCCTTTCTTGAGAAACAAAAACAAAAAACAAACAAGACAGAAAACATTGCAGCTTGAGCCTGGTGGCTTAAGCCTGTAAACCTAGCTCTCAGGAGGCTGAGGTAAGGGAACGAGCAAGATCAAGGCCATCCAGGATGGCAGAGGCCTTCTCTCTAAAACACAGCACAACTACCACAGCCATGGGGCTGGTGGTGCTGACTGATGGCCAACTTGCCTGGCATGTCCAAGGCCATGGGATTCATTCCCAGGGATGAAAAAAATCACACTTCAAAATGTAAGAGTCGGCAGTGTAAGGGTCATGGCTGCGTTCATTCGCAGGCATGGCCTTTGCGCTGTCCCCACCGTGGAGGACAAGAGGAATCACCTTTTCTTCAGCCAGTGTCTACACCTTTATCAAATGGCTGTTGGCTGTATTTGCATGGGCCATTTTTTKAWTTT